>CM019069.1:5371907-5547179 GCA_009667805.1 Leptobrachium leishanense | reverse complement strand
GCTGCGAGTAGGGGGACGTCTGGAGAAGCCGAATTGGATTTAAAGACGAAACATCCTATTATACTTCCCGCTCGTCACCATGTGACAAACCTGCTAGTTCAGCATCACCACGAAACCGTCCAACATCAAGGCAGACACTTCACAGAAGGAGCAGTTAGAGCTGCTGAACTCTGGATCGTGGGAGGCAAAAGGCTCATTGCTACAGTCCTGCACAAGTGCCTACCTTGTCGTAAGCAGCGACGTGGGTCTTGCAACCAGTTGATGGCTGACCTGCCAATCGAGCATCTTAGTACTGAACCACCTTTCACCAATGTAGGAGTAGACGTCTTCGGCCCATGGGCCGTGTGTACCCGACGGACCAGAGGTGGTCAAGCTGACAGCAAACGTTGGGCCGTTCTGTTCACGTGTCTCAGCATTAGAGCCGTCCATATCGAAGTCATCGAATCTATGGACAGCTCCTCCTTTATTAACGCTCTAAGAAGGTTCCAAGCCCACAGGGGCCCAGTCAAGGTGTTTAGATCCGACCGCGGAACAAACTTTGTAGGAGCATGCAAGGAGTTGCAGATAGATGAAAGCATTCGCCCGGATTCAGCAATTGACAAATACCTAAAGGCTCATGATTGTGAATGGACATTTAATCCTCCCCACGCATCCCACATGGGAGGATCATGGGAGCGAATGATCGGGATAGCCCGTAAAATCCTGGACTCCATGTTGTTGAAGGTACATATGCTGACCCATGAAACTCTTACCACCCTCATGGCAGAAGTAGCAGCCATCATTAACGCCCGACCTTTGGGCCCAGTTTCTACAGACCCCGAGAATCCAAGTATCCTCGCCCCAGCCACCTTGCTCACCTACAAAACAGGTGATTGGCCGGCTCCAGTAGGGAACTTTGTTCCCAAGGACATGTACAGACAACAATGGAGACAAGTGCAATGGCTTGCCAACACCTTCTGGAAGCGATGGAAGCAAGAGTACTTACCTACCCTACAGGAACGTCGCAAATGGCAGAACAAAGAACCAAATCTCGAAGACGGAGACCTTGTTCTTTTGAAAGATAAGGAAGCGCACCGTAACTCATGGCCTATGGGACTTGTGCACCAAGTCTTACCCAGCAAAGATGGAATAGTACGCCAGGTTGCAGTGCAGATCGTGAAGCCAAAGGAGTCCGGTGGCAACCAGCAGACTTTCACCAAGAAACTATATACCAGGCCAATTACCGACCTGGTCCTGCTGCTGAGGAAGACCGAGCTGGAAGATTGAACCTCCAAGCTTTGCATGCTTTGTGTATACTCATTGTTTGCATGTTTGATAATATGCCTTGATTATCTTCGTTAACAGTTTAGTTAGTAAGTAGTGGAATTTATAATTCCAGGCGGGAGTGTGCTGACTAGAGCAGCCTGAGAATAGTCAGTATTGGCTACTGTCTCCTTAAGAGACAGCTTTATAATGTTTAAGAGCTATCCCTTTAAGGGCAATGTCTTCAGGGAAATGTAGTTCTGTGACATGTGACCAGTTCTATGTGTCTGATTGGTGCTGAGGTGCTTTGCATGCTGGTAAGAAGAAGCCCTCCATTAGGAATTCCAATTCTCCAGAAGAGCAGCTTCTCACACTCTCTCAGCATGGGAGTGAAGTTACCCTCTTCTCACACCGTATGAAGGGACAGACTGAGTAATCCGGATGAATCTTTTCAACACTGTAAGTGTTTGTTTAGGATGCCTGGAAATAAAGATTCTGTATGTATAATACCCCTTTATCGGAGTTATCACTGCTGTTTTCTGCAAAGCTACCGTGGGAACAGAACAACCACAGAGGGGTTACTGTATGAATGCACTTGCAGGCCTGGCACCAAAGGCACAATATTTGGCTGCACTGACGCCTTTACCAGATTCATATCTTTTTAATATAGGACCGCAGGGTCCACCCCTGCACTCTTCCACAATACCACAGAGGGGTTACTGTATGATGGCACTTGCAGGCCTGGCACCAAAGGCACAATATTTGGCTGCACTGACGACTTTAACAGATTCATATCTTTTTAATATAGGACCGCATGGTCCACCCCTGCACTCTTCCACAATACCACAGAGGGGTTACTGTATGATGGCACTTGCAGGCCTGGCACCAAAGGCACAATATTTGGCTGCACTGACGACTTTAACAGATTCATATCTTTTTAATATAGGACCGCATGGTCCACCCCTGCACTGTTCCACAATACCACAGAGGGGTTACGGTGTGACGGCACTGTTGCCGACGCTAAAGGCACAATTTTAAAGCACCTATTGTTACTTTCATCCAAAGCCTGCATAAGTTTCACCATAACTTAGCCAAAAAAAATCACTAAACTTTTTCTGCGCGTCCTAAAATGTCTTTTCATACAGGCTGCCGCCCCAAGCAGTTGTTCATGAATAGATTAAAGGAAAAGCGTTTACCGTCATTTGAAATGTCATTTTTTTGTTTTTAAGTGTTTCTATACATCCTACAAATCCACCACTTCACGGGCAGGTTATGGGGACCTCCTAGGCACGATATTTGAAGGAATTTTTATTTTTTATTTTTAACCCTTATTTCATGGAAAACTCACTGTCCCTTTAAAAACGTTTTTTTTTTTTTTTTACTATTTGTCCTTATTTCCTGTCCCCCAGGGAACCACCCGGACCCCCCATACACCTTTTATGGCAAATATCTAGCATATATGCCCTCGCTCTTGGAGGACACTCTAAAAACCGAACTTTGAGTCCCATTGACTTGCATTGAGTTCGTGTTCGAGTTCGAATTTTTGAAAAGTTCGAGTTCGAATGCGAACCGAACTCGGGGGTGTTCGGCTCATCCCTAATGTAGAGCAAAGAAAACCTATTCCCCTAGTACTCTACAATAGCCTGCGATTGAAAGAATGCCTGTCTCTGGGTTTATTCCAAAGATATTGATGTTTACTTTACACGATACAGAAAAATACAAGCAAATTTCTTTTGTAGAAAGCTGTATATTTATTTATACAATCGACACTTTGATTCTTAGCGTCTGTATGTAGAATAAAAATAAAAGTTACAGGACCGATTCAGAGCAGCAATTCTTGTGGCAAGATATAAAGTTCTTTGATGATCGCTGCACAGCTCAAAACTCCTTTTTCAGAGGTAATGCATTTGTATGGCAGATGTGATCATGCTGGAGCTTACAAGGTGGTTCTTAAGGAATTGGAATTGGTGGCTAAAAGACAGTTACGTTTTCTTTTATATCAGTGTTTTAGCGGGAAGAAGCTCTTTATCAGTTTTTTCAAGAGAAACAATTAACACGTGTGTGTGACATCCTGTGGTTCACTGACATAGATGCCATCTGTGTTCAGGAATGTTGAGAAGCTCGAATTACCTGCCCCCAGGAGCAGTAACAGTGATATAGAAAGGGTAGTAGATACATGGAATAGCCTCCCAGTGGGAGCAGTAACAGTGATATAGAAAGGGTAGTAGATACATGGAATAGCCTCCCAGTGGGAGCAGTAACAGTGATATAGAAAGGGTAGTAGATACATGGAATAGCCTCCCAGTGGGAGCAGTAACAGTGATATAGAAAGGGTAGTAGATACATGGAATAGCCTCCCAGTGGGGGCAGTAACAGTGATATAGAAAGGGTAGTAGATACATGGAATATCCTCTCAGTGGGAGCAGTAACAGTGATATAGAAAGGGTAGTAGATACAAGGAATAGCCTCCCAGTGGGAGCAGTAACAGTGATATAGAAAGGGTAGTAGATACATGGAGTAGCCTCCCAGTGGAAGCAGTAACAGTGATATAGAAAGGGTAGTAGATACATGGAATAGCCTCCCAGTGGGAGCAGTAACAGTGATATAGAAAGGGTAGTAGATACATGGAGTAGCCTCCCAGTGGGGACAGTAACAGTGATATAGAAAGGGTAGTAGATACATGGAATAGCCTCCAGTGGGAGCAGTAACAGTGATATAGAAAGGGTAGTAGATACATGGAATAGCCTCCCAGTGGGGCAGTAACAGTGATATAGAAAGGGTAGTAGATACATGGAATATCCTCTCAGTGGGAGCAGTAACAGTGATATAGAAAGGGTAGTAGATACAAGGAATAGCCTCCCAGTGGGAGCAGTAACAGTGATATAGAAAGGGTAGTAGATACATGGAGTAGCCTCCCAGTGGGGGCAGTAACAGTGATATAGAAAGGGTAGTAGATACATGGAATAGCCTCCCAGTGGGAGGCAGTAACAGTGATATAGAAAGGGTAGTAGATACATGGAATAGCCTCCAGTGGGAGCAGTAACAGTGATATAGAAAGGGTAGTAGATACATGGAATAGCCTCCCAGTGGGAGCAGTAACAGTGATATAGAAAGGGTAGTAGATACATGGAATATCCTCCCAGTGGAAGCAGTAACAGTGATATAGAAAGGGTAGTAGATACATGGAATAGCCTCCCAGTGGGAGCAGTAACAGTGATATAGAAAGGGTAGTAGATACATGGAGTAGCCTCCCAGTGGGGACAGTAACAGTGATATAGAAAGGGTAGTAGATACATGGAATAGCCTCCCAGTGGGAGCAGTAACAGTGATATAGAAAGGGTAGTAGATACATGGAATAGCCTCCCAGTGGGAGCAGTAACAGTGATATAGAAAGGGTAGTAGATACAAGGAATAGCCTCCCAGTGGGGGCAGTAACAGTGATATAGAAAGGGTAGTAGATACATGGAGTAGCCTCCCAGTGGAAGCAGTAACAGTGATATAGAAAGGGTAGTAGAAACATGGAATAGCCTCCCAGTGGGAGCAGTAACAGTGATATAGAAAGGGTAGTAGATACATGGAATAGCCTCCCAGTGGGAGCAGTAACAGTGATATAGAAAGGGTAGTAGATACAAGGAATAGCCTCCCAGTGGGGGCAGTAACAGTGATATAGAAAGGGTAGTAGATACAAGGAATAGCCTCCCAGTGGGGGCAGTAACAGTGATATAGAAAGGGTAGTAGATACATGGAGTAGCCTCCCAGTGGAAGCAGTAACAGTGATATAGAAAGGGTAGTAGATACAAGGAATAGCCTCCCAGTGGGGGCAGTAACAGTGATATAGAAAGGGTAGTAGATACAGGGAATATCCTCCCAGTGGAAGCAGTAACAGTGATATAGAAAGGGTAGTAGATACATGGAATAGACTCCCAGTGGGGGCAGTAACAGTGATATAGAAAGGGTAGTAGATACATGGAATAGCCTCCCAGTGGGGGCAGTAACAGTGATATAGAAAGGGTAGTAGATACATGGAATATCCTCCCAGTGGGAGCAGTAACAGTGATATAGAAAGGGTAGTAGATACATGGAATAGCCTCCCAGTGGGAGCAGTAACAGTGATATAGAAAGGGTAGTAGATACAAGGAATAGCCTCCCAGTGGGGGCAGTAACAGTGATATAGAAAGGGTAGTAGATACATGGAATAGCCTCCCAGTTGGGTAGTAACAGTGATATAGAAAGGGTAGTAGATACATGGCACAGCCTCCCAGTGGGAGCAGTAACAGTGATATAGAAAGGGTAGTAGATACAAGGAATAGCCTCCCAGTGGGAGCAGTAACAGTGATATAGAAAGGGTAGTAGATACAAGGAATAGCCTCCCAGTGGGGGCAGTAACAGTGATATAGAAAGGGTAGTAGATACATGGAATAGCCTCCCAGTGGGAGCAGTAATGGTGATATAGAAAGGGTAGTAGATACATGGAATAGCCTCCCAGTGGGAGTAGTGAGTATATCACTGTTACTGCTCCCACTGGGAGGCTATTCCATGTATCTACTACCCTTTCTATATCACTGTTACTGCCCCCACTGGGAGGATATTCCATGTATCTACTACCCTTTCTATATCACTGTTACTGCTCCCACTGGGAGGCTACTCCATGTATCTACTACCCTTTCTATATCACTGTTACTGCCCCCACTGGGAGGCTATTCCATGTATCTACTACCCTTTCTATATCACTGTTACTGCTCCCACTGGGAGGATATTCCATGTATCTACTACCCTTTCTATATCACTGTTACTGCTCCCACTGGGAGGCTATTCCATGTATCTACTACCCTTTCTATATCACTGTTACTGCTCCCACTGGGAGGATATTCCATGTATCTACTACCCTTTCTATATCACTGTTACTGCCCCCACTGGGAGGCTATTCCATGTATCTACTACCCTTTCTATATCACTGTTACTGCTCCCACTGGGAGGCTATTCCATGTATCTACTACCCTTTCTATATCACTGTTACTGCTCCCACTGGGAGGATATTCCATGTATCTACTACCCTTTCTATATCACTGTTACATGGAATAACCTCCCAGTGGGAGCAGTAACAGTGATATAGAAAGGGTAGTAGATACATGGAATAGACTCCCATTGGGAGCAGTAACAGTGATATAGAAAGGGTAGTAGATACATGGAATAGCCTCCCAGTGGGGGCAGTAACAGTGATATAGAAAGGGTAGTAGATACATGGAATATCCTCCCAGTGGGAGCAGTAACAGTGATATAGAAAGGGTAGTAGATACATGGAATAGCCTCCCAGTGGGAGCAGTAACAGTGATATAGAAAGGGTAGTAGATACATGGAATATCCTCCCAGTGGGGGCAGTAACAGTGATATAGAAAGGGTAGTAGATACATGGAATAGCCTCCCAGTGGGAGCAGTAACAGTGATATAGAAAGGGTAGTAGATACATGGAATAGCTTCCCAGTGGGGCAGTAACAGTGATATAGAAAGGGTAGTAGATACATGGAATAGCCTCCCAGTGGGGCAGTAACAGTGATATAGAAAGGGTAGTAGATACATGGAATATCCTCCCAGTGGGGGCAGTAACAGTGATATAGAAAGGGTAGTAGATACATGGAATAGCCTCCCAGTGGGAGCAGTAACAGTGATATAGAAAGGGTAGTAGATACATGGAATAGCCTCCAGTGGGAGTAGTGAGTATATCACTGTTACTGCTCCCACTGGGAGGCTATTCCATGTATCTACTACCCTTTCTATATCACTGTTACTGCCCCCACTGGGAGGATATTCCATGTATCTACTACCCTTTCTATATCACTGTTACTGCTCCCACTGGAGGCTACTCCATGTATCTACTACCCTTTCTATATCACTGTTACTGCCCCCACTGGGAGGCTATTCCATGTATCTACTACCCTTTCTATATCACTGTTACTGCTCCCACTGGGAGGATATTCCATGTATCTACTACCCTTTCTATATCACTGTTACTGCTCCCACTGGGAGGCTATTCCATGTATCTACTACCCTTTCTATATCACTGTTACTGCTCCCACTGGGAGGATATTCCATGTATCTACTACCCTTTCTATATCACTGTTACTGCCCCCACTGGGAGGCTATTCCATGTATCTACTACCCTTTCTATATCACTGTTACTGCTCCCACTGGGAGGCTATTCCATGTATCTACTACCCTTTCTATATCACTGTTACTGCTCCCACTGGGAGGATATTCCATGTATCTACTACCCTTTCTATATCACTGTTACATGGAATAACCTCCCAGTGGAGCAGTAACAGTGATATAGAAAGGGTAGTAGATACATGGAATAGACTCCCATTGGGAGCAGTAACAGTGATATAGAAAGGGTAGTAGATACATGGAATAGCCTCCCAGTGGGGGCAGTAACAGTGATATAGAAAGGGTAGTAGATACATGGAATATCCTCCCAGTGGGAGCAGTAACAGTGATATAGAAAGGGTAGTAGATACATGGATAGCCTCCCAGTGGGAGCAGTAACAGTGATATAGAAAGGGTAGTAGATACATGGAATATCCTCCCAGTGGGAGCAGTAACAGTGATATAGAAAGGGTAGTAGATACATGGAATAGCCTCCCAGTGGGGGCAGTAACAGTGATATAGAAAGGGTAGTAGATACATGGAGTAGCCTCCCAGTGGGAGCAGTAACAGTGATATAGAAAGGGTAGTAGATACATGGAATATCCTCCCAGTGGGGCAGTAACAGTGATATAGAAAGGGTAGTAGATACATGGAATAGCTCCCAGTGGGAGCAGTAACAGTGATATAGAAAGGGTAGTAGATACATGGAATAGCTTCCCAGTGGGGGCAGTAACAGTGATATAGAAAGGGTAGTAGATACATGGAATAGCCTCCAGTGGGGCAGTAACAGTGATATAGAAAGGGTAGTAGATACATGGAATATCCTCCAGTGGGGGCAGTAACAGTGATATAGAAAGGGTAGTAGATACATGGAATAGCCTCCCAGTGGAGCAGTAACAGTGATATAGAAAGGGTAGTAGATACATGGAATAGCCTCCCAGTGGGAGCAGTAACAGTGATATAGAAAGGGTAGTAGATACATGGAATAGCTTCCCAGTGGGGGCAGTAACAGTGATATAGAAAGGGTAGTAGATACATGGAATAGCCTCCCAGTGGGGGCAGTAACAGTGATATAGAAAGGGTAGTAGATACATGGAATAGCCTCCCAGTGGGGGCAGTAACAGTGATATAGAAAGGGTAGTAGATACATGGAATAGACTCCCATTGGGGGCAGTAACAGTGATCATGCACAATTGTAAGTCTTTTCTCTATGCTGATAGGCATGGTAGAGATAAGAAGGGAGGGGGGCACCAAAATGCACCTTTGCCTGAGTAGACAAGAATGCTGGCACCGGCCCTGTACGGGGGTAACAGATGGGGAGACTATTCCATGTATCACCGGAGCAGCTGCAACTGCCAGGAGTAACAGCCCAGTTAATGTATAAAACATAACAAGAGAAAAAAGGTGTCATCTGCGCTCGTTTCTATGTGTTCCATGTACAACAAAACACTATGAGGTTTTAGTTTGTTTCAATGGCCATTGTAACGTAAGCTCACTCGCCACTTCACGGCACCTCTTTACAGAGTGAGTACCTAACAATTGTAACCAAAAGGCCGCTCTGAGCAGCTCCAAGCCCCTCCTGCTGCTTTTCAGTAGAGCGGCATTGGTTAGGTACTCACTCTGTAAAGAGGTGCCGTGAAGTGGCGAGTGAGCTTACGTTACAATGGCCATTGAAACAAACTAAAACCTCATAGTGTTTTGTTGTACATGGAACACATAGAAACGAGCGCAGATGACACCTTTTTTCTCTTGTTATGTTTTATACATTAACTGGGCTGTTACTCCTGGCTGTTGCTGCCGCTCCGGTGAGTATGGGCGCGACGCCATATTTTCTGTATTTATGTATATCATCCTTGTAACACCAGTCCGTCGTTTTGCTGCTGTTCCTTTTTCCATGTTTTTGTTTTAACCCCCAAATGGGAAGTGTTTGGTGCGTGTATAAATAAAACCCACCATATCTTTGCCTCTCCTTAGCTGAAAAGCAGCAGGAGGGGCTTGGAGCTGCTCAGTAGAGCGGCCTTTTGGTTACATTGGTTAGGTACTCACTCTATAAAGAGGTGCCGTGAAGTGGCGAGTGAGCTTACGTTGCAATGGCCATTGAAACAAACTAAAACCTCATAGTGTTTTGTTGTACATGGAACACATAGAAAC
This sequence comes from Leptobrachium leishanense, assembly GCA_009667805.1. NCBI lineage: Eukaryota > Metazoa > Chordata > Amphibia > Anura > Megophryidae > Leptobrachium > Leptobrachium leishanense. Next base: position 5,537,645 of record CM019069.1, on the reverse strand, counting down.
GAGCGCAGAGGACACCTTTTTTCTCTAACAGATGGGGAGGTTACGGGGTAATAGATGGGGAGGTTACGGGGTAATAGATGGGGAGGTTGCAGGGGGTATGGTGATATAATACCTGTCCGTAATGTAAAGTTCTGATTGGTCGAGCTGACAATAACATCGGTGTCTTCGCTGGTTATATCTCCCGTCTTCACTTGGTAAGTGACCGGCCCGATCTTCATTTCATGGACACCAAGATCTGGGGACGCAACGCTCCCAAAAAAACCTGTGCAATTAGCAAAGCTTTAATGAAAGGAGTTAAAGTTTTTCGCCCCAGATTTTCGTTTTTCGCCCCAGATCCGTCTCCCCAGGACTCCTCTCGCCCCCCAGATCTGTCTCCCCGGACTCCTCTCGCCCCTAGATCCATCTCCCCAGGACTCCTCTCGCCCCCCAGATCTGTCTCCCCGGACTCCTCTCGCCCCCAGATCCATCTCCCCAGGACTCCTCTCGCCCCCAGATCCGTCTCCCCAGGACTCCTCTCGCCCCCCAGATCTGTCTCCCCGGACTCCTCTCGCCCCCAGATCTGTCTCCCCGGACTCCTCTCGCCCCTAGATCCATCTCCCCAGGACTCCTCTCGCCCCCCAGATCTGTCTCCCCGGACTCCTCTCGCCCCCAGATCCGTCTCCCCAGGACTCCTCTCGCCCCCAGATCTGTCTCCCCGGACTCCTCTCGCCCCCAGATCCGTCTCCCCAGGACTCCTCTCGCCCCCAGATCTGTCCTCCCCGGACTCCTCTCGCCCCCAGATCCGTCTCCCCAGGACTCCTCTCGCCCCCAGATCCCTCTTACCCCCAGACCACCACTTTCACCCCGATCCCCGGGCAGTAAAACCCGCAATCTTACTGGAGGCGTTCCCCTGAGGTCTGTGTGCGCTCCCTGCGCCAGGAGAAATGGCTCCGCCGAGGTTTGCTGCTTCAGCTGAAAAAGCCTAAAAAGAGATAACTGGGAATTACAAACCTCATATAAAAACAGCAGTGAGGGTTAATGGAAAAAACAGCAAATAAAGGTAAATATGTAGCTCGCTAGTGAAGACTCCTAAGGGATGCTCCTCTTCATCCGTCAATAATACATAAATAAGAATATAAGGAGCCTCACTGTAAAACAAATGAAAAAACATAGAGAAACCCCATCTCATATAACAAGCTCACAGGATATTAATGCAATAAGGGCTCATCAATCAATATACTCAGCCGCTGTAACCGCCTGTAGACCTGTGGTGTAGCTGGAAACCACTGGTGAATCAGCTTTCAGAATCACTGAACACCATATAGGACGCAGGATACAACAAAAAGGCTGGACTAAATAAAAGTATTAAAATCTAATTTAATGGGACATAAACGCTGACGCGTTTCATTACATACAAGTAACTTTCTCAAGGTTTTTATGGACTTTATGCCTTGAAAAAGTTACTTTTATGTAACGAAACGCGTTGTATGCTGCATCCTATATGGTGTTCAGTGTTTCTTGATTGATGAGCCCTTATTGCATTAATATCCTGTGAGCTTGTTATATGAGCAGGGGTTTCTCTATGTTTTTTTCATTTGTTTTACAATTACAAACCTCGGGCTCTATTACAATCTTCACACAAACGTTAATGTTCACCTGCCTGAGCATTAACGTTTGCCGCGGTATTTACCGCATTTTACAATCAAAACGCATATGGGTTAAGTAACGCGTTAGCGTTTGGTATCTTGTGCTTCTCTGCACGAGGTTCCTGTACTTTGCGCTTCCTATACTTAACATGGGGAGCGCAAAGTGTTAATCAGCGCTGGATTAAAAGTCCTAACGCTGATTAACGTCCGGTTCTGGTCAGCGCAAAGTTAACCACAGCCAGGACTTGGTGTTAACGGATTCCGCTTCTGCACAATCCCTTAACACCAGGCTAAAAAAAAAAAAGTATAAATTGAATCCCATACTCGCACTCTGTCCCGTGGTGAGGACCGCGGCTCCAACCGCCTCCTCCGTCCGGCGGGAGCAGGGAAAGCCTGGGGGAAAAAATCCCCCCAGTCTCTCCCTGCGTATCACTACGCCCACCAGCCACATCTCGCGAGGCGAGATGGACTCCATCGAGTGGATGCTCGCGGCTGCACTCAGCGCTGCCACGAGCAGCCAGCATTTTAACAGGCAGAAACAATGCAGGCAGAATTTTTTATGCCTGCATTGTAATCTAGCATTAAAAAGCGTGTGCAAGGGGGGAAACTGTCGGAGTGTTCGTGCCACAACGAATGCACTGCCGGAGTGTGTGTGCAACAGCGAATGCACTGCCGGAATGTCCGTGCAACAGCGAATGCACTGCCAGAGTGTCCGTGCAACAGCGAATGCACTGCCGGAATGTCCGTGCAACAGCGAATGCACTGCCAGAGTGTCCGTGCAACAGCGAATGTACTACCAGAGTGTCCGTGCAACAGCAAATGCACTGCCGGAGTGTCCGTGCAACAGCGAATGCACTGCCGGAGTGTCCGTGGCACAGCAAATGCACTGCCGGAGTGTCGCTACGGTCATCCAATCATTACATCTAATCATTACACCCCCCCCCCCCTGCATCCTGCCCCCTGTATGGCTACACCCGGCGCCCCCCACACCCGGCACCCCCCTGCATCCTGCCCCCTGTATGGCTACACCCGGCGCCCCCACATCCTGCCCCCTATATGGCTACACCCGGCACCCCCCTGCATCCTGCCCCCTGTATGGCTACACCCGGCGCCCCCACATCCTGCCCCCTGTATGGCTACACCCGGTGCCCCCCACATCCTGCCCCCTATATGGCTACACCCGGCACCCCCCTGCATCCTGCCCCCTGTATGGCTACACCCGGCACCCCCCTGCATCCTGCCCCCTGTATGGCTACACCCGGCACCCCCCTGCATCCTGCCCCCTGTATGGCTACACCCGGCACCCCCCACATCCCGCCCCCTGTATGGCTACACCCGGCACCCCCCACATCCTGCCCCCTGTATGGCTACACCCGGCACCCCCCACATCCTGCTCCCTGTATGGCTACACCCGGCACCCCCCACATCCTGCTCCCTGTATGGCTATAAATGTCCCCCTCCAGGAAGAGGAGCCGGGTGACCCAGGATAAGGGCCGGTTATTCCTGCCTCCGGTATCAGACTCATTACTAATGTCCCCGTCTCTTTATTACCCGCACAGTGTCCGTGTCGCTTGGTAACAGCACGATATAGACTTCTTGTAGGTGCTGCAGAGTATTCTTTTTGTCGAATTTTGAAATGACGTCAAACATTAACGTGGCGACCAGCTGCTTGGGAAATCCCAGGTTACCCGTCCCCAGCGCCGGGAAGGAGATGGATCTCAGCTGCTTCTGCTCAGCCAATAGTAAACAGCGTTTAATAATCTGCCGGAGGCTCTGAAACAACAAACATGAGACACCGTGAGTAACAATACCCAAGCACGAGACACCGTGAGTAACACTACCCAAGCACGAGACACCGTGAGTAACAATACCCAAGCATGAGACACCGTGAGTAACTATACCCAAGCACGAGACACCGTGAGTAACATTACCCAAGCATGAGACACCGTGAGTAACATTACCCAAGCACGAGACACTGTGAGTAACTATACCCAAGCATGAGACACTGTGAGTAACTATACCCAAGCACGAGACACTGTGAGTAACATTACCCAAGCACGAGACACCGTGAGTAACATTACCCAAGCATGAGACACCGTGAGTAACATTACCCAAGCATGAGACACTGTGAGTAACATTACCCAAGCATGAGACACCGTGAGTAACAATACCCAAGCATGAGACACCGTGAGTAACTATACCCAAGCACGAGACACTGTGAGTAACATTACCCAAGCATGAGACACCGTGAGTAACATTACCCAAGCATGAGACACCGTGAGTAACATTACCCAAGCATGAGACACCGTGAGTAACAATACCCAAGCATGAGACACCGTGAGTAACTATACCCAAGCACGAGACACTGTGAGTAACATTACCCAAGCATGAGACACCGTGAGTAACATTACCCAAGCATGAGACACTGTGAGTAACATTACCCAAGCATGAGACACCGTGAGTAACAATACCCAAGCATGAGACACCGTGAGTAACATTACCCAAGCATAAGACACCGTGAGTAACAATACCCAAGCATGAGACACCGTGAGTAACAATACCCAAGCATGAGAGACACCGTGAGTAACATTACCCAAGCATGAGACACTGTGAGTAACATTACCCAAGCATGAGACACCATGAATAACTTTACACAAGCATGAGACACCGTGAGTAACATTACCCAAGCATGAGACACTGTGAGTAACATTACCCAAGCATGAGACACCGTGAGTAACATTACCCAAGCATGAGACACCGTGAGTAACATTACCCAAGCATGAGACACCGTGAGTAACAATACCCAAGCATGAGACACCGTGAGTAACTATACCCAAGCACGAGACACTGTGAGTAACATTACCCAAGCATGAGACACTGTGAGTAACATTACCCAAGCATGAGACACCGTGAGTAACATTACCCAAGCATGAGACACCGTGAGTAACATTACCCAAGCATGAGACACCGTGAGTAACAATACCCAAGCATGAGACACCGTGAGTAACTATACCCAAGCACGAGACACTGTGAGTAACATTACCCAAGCATGAGACACCGTGAGTAACATTACCCAAGCATGAGACACTGTGAGTAACATTACCCAAGCATGAGACACCGTGAGTAACAATACCCAAGCATGAGACACCGTGAGTAACATTACCCAAGCATAAGACACCGTGAGTAACAATACCCAAGCATGAGACACTAGACATGTGCATTCGTTTTAGTACTAAAACGATTTAGTCAGAATTTTGGGATAATTTAGTTTTAGTATGACTCAAGAGAAACGAAACTGCTCAGAACAAAAAACAAAAGAAACTAAAATAAAATGCACTACATTTTAGTTTCAGTCCTTTTTGTGATATTACATTGAGTGAAGGAGACAAGCAATGAAGAGCGCAACATCACAAAGCTACAGAAAAGGTTTGTATGCGTAATCCTTCCCGACCCCTACCCGAAACTCAGACAGTGATAGAGCTCCAGAATACTCACTCGCAGCACAGACAGCCAGCATAGGAGAGGAAACCTTTACTTAACCCTTGCATGTCTATGAGGCAGACAAGATGATAAAAGCAGCTGGAGAAGGAAAACATTCAAATCAATCACACTGAAAGGTAATGACAGAGGAGGGCTGGATAGTAAAAACCCCTTTATAACAAGCAGCGCTGGGAGAAGAGAGGGACTTTATAAAACGTGTGTTATCTCCCCTCCCGCTCTGTATAATAGGGGCTTAGGTCTGATACATTTTATATTATCCAGGAGAACTATCCCCCTTTCCTCATCTATAATACACGTTTTATATAAAGTCCCTCTCCTCTCCCAGTGCTGCTTGTTATAAAGTTTTTTTTTACATCTGATACATTTAGTATCAGGCTCTCACAGTTACTCTGTCATTATGAGCCTTCAGTGTGATTTATTTGAATGTTTTCCCTGGATTTAAAGTGCTTTATTTTATTATAAAAATAAATTTGCACCAGTCATCTCTTCTCTGAGCTTTCAGACCGATTTACGTTAATATTTTCCCTCCCCTGCTTTTATATTCCTGTGTCTCCCCCACAGAGATACAAAGTTTAAGTAAAAGTTCCCTCTCCTGTGCTGGATAAGCATTGCATTCCAAGGTTCTGCACCCTCCGTATGCCAATGCAGTAGGATGTTCTATACAGAGAGGGGTATAAATGCAGGAGGATGTTGTATATATTATACAGAGAAAGGTATAAATTGAGGAGGATGTTCTATACAAAGAGGGACCACTACTATAGTAATTGTATCCACTGGTTTTCGGATGAATGAAATTTAGTTTTCATACTAAAGAACTGAAAACGAATTTCTTTAGCAACTAAATAAATTGCATTTTAGGACTAATCCATTAGTTCAAAACGAATTTTTGTGATGTGCACATGTCTATGAGACACCGTGAGTAACATTACCCAAGCATGAGACACTGTGAGTAACATTACCCAAGCATGAGACACCATGAATAACTTTACACAAGCATGAGACACCGTGAGTAACATTACCCAAGCATGAGACACTGTGAGTAACATTACCCAAGCATGAGACACCATGAATAACTTTACACAAGCATGAGACACCTCGAGTAACAATACCCAAGCACGAGACACTGTGAGTAACATTACCCAAGCATGAGACACCATGAATAACTTTACACAAGCATGAGACACCTCGAGTAACAATACCCCAGCATGAGACACTGTGAGTAACATTACCCAAGCATGAGACACCTCGAGTAACAATACCCAAGCACGAGACAAAGTGAGTAACAATACCAAGCATGAGACATCGCGAGTAACAATACCCAAGCACGAGACACCGTGAGTAACTTTACCCAAGCTTGACTAATACTTCAGCATTACTGCCGGGAGGGTAATCTTTCTTTTCTCAGCTCTCAATAGCAAAGGATTAACACATTATGAACAAATTACAGTGAGAATATGAGAATAACAGGAATCATCAGCCAATCCTATAACCCAGCTGTAGAATATGGTCCAATCAGGTGTCAGTAGCCCTTATATAAGCCTGAGGTAAGGTATAAGGCCGCTCTTTCCTTGCTGTCGGCTCTCACAGGAGGATCATTTCCTTGGTTATTAAAATTCAGGTTATAATTTACCTTTGTACCTCTACATTGTGTGCTTTGTTGCTGTAGAGGTCTTTGCGTGTGTATCTACATTATATATATACACATCTTTACAGTTTTGGTTATTTTTAACTGTTCAATCTCTCAACCCTCAAAGAAAGCAGAAGACATGGAGACATAGTGTAACTTGCTTACTTCAGCAGAGCCCCCCACAAGCATATAGAGGTTCAACTCACGTGTTAGTGTGTCTCAAATCAGACACTAGATGTAATACGCCACTGGTATATTATGGAGGTACCGGACTCCCCTGTGATGTCTTTGTTTCCTGAAGGAATACCTTGGATAAAGTGCAGCAGCGGGACCATTGATAAAGATTTAATCAATAAAAACAATTATCAATGGTCCCGCTGCTGCACTTTATTTCCTGAAGGAATACCTTGGATAAAGACATCACAGGGGAGTCCGGTACCTCCATAATATACCGGTGGCGTATTACATCTAGTGTCTGATTTGAGACACACTAACACGTGAGTTGAACCTCTATATGCTTGTGGGGGGCTCTGCTGAAGTAAGCAAGTTACACTATGTCTCCATGTCTTCTGCTTTCTTTGAGGGTTGAAGAATATAACTTGTGAAAGTGAACTTAAGAACAAGAATAAGAACTTTGCCCTACATGAAAGACATCCTTATTTTACAGCGCGAAGCGCTAGAATTCATCACATCTTTTTGTTGAATAGTTATTTTGGTGGTTGGAGGTAAACCACCGTGTGGGTGATTTTTCTGCTGCTGATTCTGATGAACTATGGTTTCTATTAACGAATAAATAGCAATTCATTTGGGGTTGCTGATAGCTACTTTATTGGTGCATTGTTCAGCTCCATTCGCTAGGTGGCGCCAGATACTCTTTCTTTTTTTTCTACATATTTTCGTTCAGTAGTTTCTTTGCAAACAGCTTTTCCATTTTGACACTTTCAAGTGTACTGTTATGTTTTTTTGTTAATATTTTACCCTAATCGTCAGCTTGTCAACTTTTTCCGGTGGCTGCTCTGCACTGTGATCGGCAGCTCGCCGGTCTTTTTCCGGCGTGTTCAGTTTGGTCTTTGGGACAGTTTCTGTGGGTTTTTGGCGAGTGTTCATCGGGTTTGTGGTGGGTTTTACTTTCAATTCCCACAAATGAAAATTTGAAAAGTATTTAAATTAGTCCAAAGTCTTGTAGTCCTCCCGAGTGATTAGTATCGTCTGCTTCTGCCGAAGGTGGTTCGTATGCCACGATCTTCTCAAACAGCAGAAAATAATTTGTATGTCACAATCCTTCTAACGGCAATATAGCTCCTCAGTGGATCATATAATAGGGAATATATCCCGAAGACATATAAAAAGATAAAAATCCAATAGTGTTATACCCTTTATTTAACCCTTTCGCTGCTGAGGCTTTTCACACCCCTGTGCTGAGGTCATTTTTACCGGTTTTGCTCATCATCTTTAAATGCATTTTGAAGGCTTATTTTAATATATGACCCAGACATAATATATATCGTTCTTTCCGGCAGACTCGGCAGATTCATAATATATCATTATTATATGTATACGTCATGTCCTGTCTGTATATTATAACAAAAAAATGCAAAAAAATTTGAATTTTCAATCATTTACAACGTGTTAAGTGTTTTTTTTTTCAAATTTTTTTTTTTTTTTTTTTTCAAATTTTTTTTTGTAAGTAAGTCAGCATATAGTCAAACGTAATAAAGCAAAGGTCACGCAGGACCATCCACAGCATAAGTTCCACATGTAAGTTTTTTCACATTTTAACATGCGATGGTTTGCGGTTATATTTTCTATGGGATGCGCTTGTTAAAAAAATTAGAAATGGGGACTCGTTACATTTTTTTTTGGGGAAAATTTCGCTATTTTTAACAAACGCACCGCATACAAAAATCGTTAGTGCAGCATTATTGTTCACATTATAATTGAAATCGGAACAATTACTGCATTAACAAAACAAAAACAAAAAAACCTTGTTTTTTTACTTTTAAAAACTTTTTACATGGTCAAGTTTGGTATCGTTGGAAAGGCCATGCTCTGGCCGATCCAACCATATCAAACATTAACCCCTAGCTGCCACGGATCAGGAGATAGGGGGTTTATTGGAACCCCCTATCTCCACCATTGCTGGCAGCTAGGGGTTAACTCCAGGACTGGCGTCATCGTGCTATGCACGATGACGCCAGTCCTCAGGGGGAGTTCCCGGAGGCTTGGCCGACATCCAAGATGTCGGCCAGCTCCGGGAGAGGATCACGATCCGGCGCTTTTCAGCGCCGAATCGTGATCCGGCTCCCCAGGGGTTAATGACAGCCACCGTTTGGAAGGGCAGGCTGTGCCCTTCCAAACAGTGCCTGGATTAACCCTGTGCACCCCGGCGATCGGGAGGGAGAGAGGTCTCCATTTCAGGCGCCTCTTCCGCACACGCGAGGGGGCACCTGAATTAGATGTCATCGCGCCGCCGCAATGACATCTAATGGCCCCACCGGGTCACCGGGTCCAAGATGTCAGCCCGCACGGGGGGGGGCGCGTCCATAGCACAGAAGAACCACTTGGCTGGACGCGCTGAGCGTGTCCATAGCAGCCAAGTGGTTAATGGGTGTAGCGCTGGTTTTAATTCACTGTCGTTGTAGTACTCGCTTTTGGCCACCAGAGGGAGACAGGCGCGATGTAAGACAATGGACATTGGGACTACATTTTCCAGCATGCTAAGCGGGCGGGATCAGGAAGTGGGTGGGAAAAAGAGAGACTGACATCTGCAGCCTCGTGGAGAGAACCGGCAGGGTGCACCGAGGAGTGAGAAGAGCAAGACGCAAGTGACGGAGATAGCGATCGTGACCAGGCCAGAGCGCAGGTGCGGCCTAGCAGAGCTGGAGATCGGTTTCCCCTTTTACTGGTCGAAGACCTAGTGATCCACCACTAGTAACCCTACACAGATACAGAGTAAGCTGAAGGACCCCGAGTTAGGAGACCGCAGACGATCTAACAGGGAGTGCAGGCGGTGAGCTGGACATTTTGTGGCAGACACAGACAAGGAAGACAGCGGATCCGGTGGCACAGAATCCCAGTCAAAATCGAGCGGAGAGACGTCCTGGGTCGAGCGGAGCGCAGAGTATCTGGCGGATGGGTGAGAGGCCTTCTCGGCCACCGTAAAATAATAAAGCACGCTGCAGTTTTGTCAAAACCTACAGGGCCCCAACATGACTAGTCGAAGATACACCTGAAATCATTCACTGGCCAGTTGAATATTGTACCCGGGTACCAATACACCTACACTTTCTTGGGACACAACCTGTACGGGACTCACACTCCAACCACGAAGGGGTTAAAATTCCTTTTCCTGCTACGCGTTTCTCGCATTACGAACTACTGTAAATATAAATACGTATAAAGTGTTACTCTTTATATGCCAGTTTATTCAGTAAACTATATAATTTATAAAATCCACAACGGTGCTGGTGTATATTTATTCCCTAGTGCGGAGAGACTAACCCGAGGTTTAAACTCAGCGGCTCCTCCGGGAGTGAGCGCTACATGGGTTTTCTGCTAAAAACATAAATACGTACAGAATTGCAAGTGGGCTGTTGAAATGATCTCACCCACTACAGAGCACGAAAAACACAACCGCGTCTCACGTATCCTTTAAAGCCACCAGGAGCTCCTGGTCTGCATCCGTGGTGGCGTCTAGAAGGCGTGGATCTGCGGTCATTCAGTGACGTGACGCTGACGCGTTTCTTCCTGCCCTCGGGACTTCAGAGCATACGTCACTATGTTGTCTTCTTCTTATAGGTGCTTGATCCAGAACACCTGTCTTCGCTTAAGTAAAATAAGTCCTCATTCATTATTCAGTATATTCAAAGTCCTGAATCAGTGTTCTTATGGATATAATCGAGTCATTTGATCCATGAGTCCTCGTTCATTATTCGGTCCAAAAGAATCCTGTTTTAATATTTCTACCACAAACGGCACAAATTTTATCCATGGATCTGGCACTAAACATTATATCAATAAACATGATATATATAAAAATCATACATCTCTAAAATTAGACACATATACATAAAAAATTGTTCTTCACCATCCACAGAAAAAGTATATAAAAGCACTTCTCAAATCGCAAAATGTGATCTGGGAAAAAAACTAAAAAATTATAAAAAGATAAACAGATCAAAATCAACATTGAGACCCAGAGGGAAAAAGGTTCTTAAATTGTAGGCTATTCTCATCTCTTCCTGGCCTATTGTTTGTATATTGTTCCCTCCTCTCCAGTATTTATCAATCCTTTTTATACCCAAAAATCTTAACCCCTTCGGGTCTGAATTATGACAATTGAAAAAAATGTGCAGAAACATTGTATTGCATATACCCGTTCCTAATGTTACGTATATGCTCATCTATATGCTTATATAAAGGTCTCACCATGCATCCTACATACTGTAGTCCGCGCGGACATTCTAGCAGATAAATTATATTATTGGTCTTACAGGTGATTAGCCTTTTAATGGTATATTCATTCTTAGTCACATTTGACATATACTTCTTAATGCACTTCCCATTTGTTATAATATTAGAGTTTTTACAAGATTGACAATTCTTACAGTAAAAGAAACCCTTTTCTTGTTGTAACCATCCTTCCTTTTTATGTTCTCTAATATAGCTCTGTACCAGTGTTTGTTTAAGGCTTGGGGCTCCTCTAAATGTGATGGTGGGTCTTTCACTTAAAATATCGTTTATACGTATATACCAAAACTGATTTATGACTTTTTTAATATCCATATGTGCACTATCAAAGTCAAAAATCATTCTTGTTGCGGTGGTCTTTAACCTCCCTGGCGGTATTCCCGAGTGTGACCCGGGGTTAAATTTCACTACCACGAACGGTAACCCCGAGCCACAAACGGGCTGGATACATACTCACCTCCTCCTGGCTCCCTCGCTGCCCCTGCAGTGTGATCGCGGCGAGCTGCTTCCTGGATGGCTCCCTGCGAGTCTCATGATGCAGGGGGCTGGACCGCAGCAAACTTCATTCATAATACTCACTGAATACAAATGGCAAAGTTTATGAACAGCCACTAGGTGGCAGTACAGGATAAGAAATAGACCATACCTCGTCTCACCCTTGTTCTCAGACAGATTTCAGTGTTTTTTGTTGTATTTTATTGTACATCATTTATTTGCATTATTTTGGATAATTATTTTTGTGATAATAAATTATTATGTCGTGTTTCAAACTTTATCGGACTCAGTGTATTTACTATTTTTTTTTAAATTAATTAATTAATTTATTTATAAAGGATTTTACCAGTAAGGACTCTTGATTTCACGGATTTCAGTGCGTGATTCCTAATTATTACAGGCTAACTATGTACAAAAACACGTTTCCTTTAAAAAAAAATTGAGATGCTTTTAGACACAAAATTTTGAAAACAAATTAGACCGCCAGGGAGGTTAACTTTTCTGTACGGTCTGTCTCTATTAAAAGAGTAGATCTTTCAATCTCTTCCATCTCCTTTAAAGTGTTTTCTAACATTATTTCTGGGTATTCTTTTTCTTTAAAATCCATTAGAATCTTTTCTGATTCCCTTAAAAAATGTTCATTATCTGTGCAATTTCTTTTTAATCTCATTAGTTGTCCCTTGGGAATGTTAGTTAACCAAGGCGAGAAATGTCCACTATGAAAGTGGATATAACTGTTAAATTAGTTTTAATTGGCTTGAAAAAGGTGCATGTTTTTATGGTATCATTTTCTATATAAATTTTTAAATCTAAAAAGATCACCTCTTTCTGACTGTAATTAAATTCTAAATGAATATTAGCATCATTTTCATTCAATGGCCTCAAAAAATCCTGTAAAGAAAATTCATCGCCCTTCCAAATGAAAATAACATCATCAATGTAACGTGATAGGTAACGAGACCCGCACCCAGAAATTGATCCAAAAACATCTCCTCCCAATATGCCATAAAAAGATTGGCATAACTGGGTGCGAATCTCGTTCCCATTACTGTCCCTGCCATCTGAATATAAAAATCATGATTAAACCAGAAATAGTTATTGTGTAAAATCCATTTGATACTGTCCACTATAAATTCTCTCTGTTCCACAGGAATTTTTCCATCCATTTCCAAAAACTTGGACGTGGCTTCCAAACCTCTAGGGTGTTGTATGATGGTGTAAAGGAAAGTGACATCTCCTGTGACTAACCAAAAATCATCCTGCCATTGTTGTTGCATAAGAACATTTATTATGTCTTTAGTAGCTCTTAAAAATACAAGGGCATATTTAGCTATGGGTTGTAATAGAGTGTCTACATATTCTGATAACCTTGATGAAATAGAACCTATACCAGAAATTATAGGTCGGCCAGAAGGATTGTCTTTGTTCTTGTGCAATTTTGTTAAAATATAAAAAGGTAAATATAAAATGTTTAATGATGAAGTTGGGATTGTTACCGTTCAAACTAATGAAAATTCGTTAAATTCATCTTCTAAGAATCTTCAAAACCTTATGAAAAAGGAAATGTGATTAAAATGGGATATAGCAACTTTTGAACGATACTTACACAAAAACATCAGCCCGAGTGGGCTTTGATTTTTTAAAAATCTAACTTTTGACAGAGAAATAACAGACTTCATGATGATCTGGAATGAGGCTTTGAAAAGCTTCTCATTCCACATGATGGGTATTGTTATTACTAGAAAAAGCGAGAATCTGGCCAAAATCAATAAGGACATTTTCAAAACACAAGACCAGGGATGCACTGGAATTTCGGCCACAGATTCTGCCAATAATGGGTTTATCGGTTTCGACCCAAAAGCAAAACACCAGCCGAAAAAGTCAGCTGAAAATTGCTGATCCCAGCTGACACTGAGCAAACACTCTTTCAATGCTGCTTAGCTGGAGATAATGGTAATTGGAAAGAGGCAGGAGCTACTACACATTTATTTCTGCACACCAGGGACGTGCAGTCAGTGGAGGCAGAGCCGCACCTGCCATTAAGTGATAAGTTAATAAACTAAAAACAAACTCACCTGCTCCCCCACTGTCAGCTCCATCCTCTGCCTCTGCAGGCATTAGTTTTCCCAGCCTACGCAATTTGCATAGCAGGACATTTCCCCGCTGCACTAATTGAGTAAACTGCTCAAGATGTGTGCAGCACACGTCAGAGACAATGCTGCCTATTTCATGATCACTGCTCATTAGTGTCACACAGACTGACAGAGCATTGGAAAAGCTTGGACCAATGGGAAAGCACCAGTGGTCCAAGCCATTCCCAAAAAAGACACCTGCATTAAAGGACTGCCTCTGATTGACAGGAAGGGCACATCTAGCAGTTAGACATGCCCCTTCCTGTCAATGATGGGCCAGGCAGCCCTCCAATACAGGCTGTGAAAAGATTGCATGATGGACAACCCCTGACTGGCTGCATGGGGAGCTGCAGTCCAGGAGCCTGGCACAGGGGTTCCCTGCTCTGCCACTCAGATCTGCATCATCTGGGGATGCCCTTTTATACCCCAGGCTGGTTATTGTCTAACTGGGGTATGAAGAATGCACAACACATCTGCCCCCAGGAGGGATCTGAGGGGGTGCAGCAGCCTTTGAAATTCAAGCACCAGCAGGAAGCCCTCTTTGCCTAGCTGCAAGGTAAGTGACCTCACGGGGGGAGAGAGGGTTAATGATAGGGAGGGAGTGGCCATGGCTTTCCTCTGTGCTGATTTCCTGATGTTCAGATAGTGCTTAGCTGCCAATCTGTATGATGTATTGTACCTCTAGCCAGGCTGCCTGGGGAGGGACGGGACAGGACAGGACAGGACAGGCGGGGGACTCAGCAGATGCAAAGTTGCCAGCAAGACTCTCACGACTCCTCTTCTACCAGGGCTTTCAGATCACAGCGTGTGCTTCATGGGTCACTGGCTTTGGGCGGGGGTGTCAGATCTCCATTTTTCTCCCTGGTCAGTGCCTGAAAGTGCTGCCCTGCAGTGTGCAGAAGTCAGGTTGGGTCAGTGGCTTGCTTTCCCTTCAGTATCAAATGAATGACGCAAAATGTATAGGTGCTTTAAGGAAACCTAATGGATGTGGCCAGGCTCCTCTTAATACTTTGTTATAGGGGCAGCATATAGAGAGAGTGTGTGTGTGTGTGTGTGTGTGTGTGTGTGTGTGTTCTAAAAAAACGCTCAGTACTATACAGTAAAATGTATGGGTACTCACCAATAATACTGTACAATGAAAGCAGGGGATTTACAGCTCCTATTCTTCAGTTGTTTCAGTGGTATCTTCTGACAGGTCGTCTTCTGGTGGGGTTTCATGCTGGCTTTGCTTGATAGGTTTAAGGAACATTGTAATGGGAAGTTGCTGTCGTTGTTTCTTCATGGTGGTGAAGACGGTTTTATAGGTTTGAATGGCAGCATCAATGCCATTATTAACTTTTAGAGCCCGAACCATATGGGGATCCCATGCTTCAATCATCCCTTGCAACTCTTTTGCTGTTCTCATAATCTGGGACAGACGTTCCAACGTCAAGCCCTGCTCCTGCTCCTCTTCCTCGTGATCTGTCACTTCCTTCTCCTCTTCACTGACAGACTCTGTTAACTCCAACACATCCTGATCCGTCAGGGGTTCAGAGTGGGCATCGATGAGATTGTTGACCTCATCTTGAGTGATGTCTTCGAACCCTTCGCCACCAAGTATCTTTGCCAGTGTCACAGCCTTGTCGACAGCTTCATTGTAACGGGGAGCCCCCTATAGGGTGAGGGGGAACCCCCAATCTGCAGAGATAGCCTTAAGGACAGGTATACAGCTTCCAGGGAACAAACCAAGATATTAACAGAACTTAGAAAGATCCCTAAGCCCTGACTGAGATCCTTGAAAGATGGTCTCGAAATTCTAACTAGGCTAGGTTTGCAAGATGAATAAAATATAAACCAGACAGACAATAAATGCAGGTATACAGATTCCAGGGAACAAAGCAAGATATAAACAGAAACTAGAAAGATCCCTAAGCCCTGACTGAGATCCTTGAAAGGTGGTCTCGAAATACTAGCTAGGCTAGGTTTGCAAGACAAACAAAACATAAACCAGATAGACAATAAATGCAAGCATACAGATTCCAAAGCACGGTACAGTACAGGGGACAGACAGAAGAGAGATCCAGATACAAGAGCCAAAAGGTCATACACGGAATATCATTCTAGAGGGGTCAGGCAAGAGAGGGATCCTAAATACATGAGCCAGAGGTCGTACACAGCAAATCAAAGTAAACCAGCAAATACAGGGACTAGGTATGAAAGACTATCCTGGTCCAAGGATCAAGGGGAGTCCTGGTCGTACTTATAGGGCAGAACAGGTCATGTGACCGCAGGCCAATCAGCCCAACATATGGCCTGCAGGCTGAAAACAAAAATAAACAGGAATCCCTGCTACCACCAGCAGGGGCAAGGCCAAGACGTGACATAACCCCCTCCCTTACGGGTGACCTCCTGGGCACCAAGAAAGAAAACATGGATGGCATGAAAATGGACAAGACCAGTCACCAGTACCCATTGGAATCCCACTCAGACTCAGAGTAGTCGGTTTGTGCCTGAGCAAGCAAAGCTCTTTCATAAACCCCAGGTCCTTTCTGCGGATCACTGCACCATTAGAGGCCCGTACACAACCTTCGCCAACCGGGCTAGGGTCTCGTACCTGAGGGTCCGACGGCATGAGTACCTTGGACCTTGAACGGAGTGAATCATCAGTCCCAGGTTGTTTATGTTTAGTCCTCTTGCGTCTCCTGGACCGTGATCTAGGAGTTCCGTCC
This sequence comes from Leptobrachium leishanense, assembly GCA_009667805.1. Classification (NCBI taxonomy): domain Eukaryota; kingdom Metazoa; phylum Chordata; class Amphibia; order Anura; family Megophryidae; genus Leptobrachium; species Leptobrachium leishanense. The sequence continues at coordinate 5,521,087 of CM019069.1, read as the reverse complement.
ACACCATGGTACATAGAGGTATTAGAGGTACTGCCAGATCCAGTGACGGTAGTCGTGCCCCGAGATTGTATATTACAACCCACAGTGGAACCACTAGACACAGTGGACTTACTGTCTACCCCAGAGACAATGACCTTGCCATTAAACGTGGCCCCGACCGATACAGTACAGGGTGTGTGCATGACTGGTACACTCTCGGGATATGGGACATCACCAGGACATGGTACAGTTGGCGCCACAATAGTCTTACACCTCTCCCCAGGAGGAGTATATTGTGAATCATCTGAATCAGAGTCTTCCACCAGCCCTTTCAGAATGTCAGGGTGTCTCTGGAGCACTACCCAGTGCCTCTCACGCATCCAAAAGCCAGAAGGCGTCCGTATATATTCCGTGGGAACACAATGTGATTTAGGGATCTCAATACCCTTTAAACCACCAGCTTGCTGAATTTCCCTGATTACTGTGCGGAGTAAGGCAACCTCGGACTTAGAGGGTGTAGTATCAATGGAACCAGAACAAAGTGTGGCAGTGTCAGAACCAGATTGGCTAGGGTTGATCACCTTTTCTTGTCTTCTCTTAGAGCAAGACATAGACTTTGTGACCACCTCACAAGGCTTGACAATGGTGGGGACAACACTGGACTCACTGTGGGGCAAGGGCACAGTGGTCTCATGTGCCAATCCAGGCACATCGGCCTCATAACAAAACGTGGTCACAGCTGTCTCGTCTAACCTGGGTACAGCTGTCATTGCTGACGTACAGCTTGTCCCGGACACCACTGGCAAGGTACCAGCCTCAGGCATCACGAATGACATATTGTCAGTACCCGACATGGCTGGCTTCTCATTACCAGTACCCGACATGGCTGGCTTTGTGCCAGGGGAAGCAGACATGGCTGGCTTCGTGCCAGTGGATACAGACATGGCTGGCTTCGTGCCAGGGGAAGCAGACATGGCTGGCTTTTCATTGCCAGTGGGAACAGACATGGCTGGCTTCGTGCCAGGGGAAGCAGACATGGCTGGCTTTTCATTGCCAGTGGGAACAGACATGGCTGGCCTCGTGCCAGGGGAAGCAGACATGGCTGGCTTCGTGCCAGTGGATACAGACATGGCTGGCTTCATGCCAGGGGAAGCAGACATGGCTGGCTTCGTGCCAGTGGATACAGACATGGCTGGCTTCGTGCCAGGGGAAGCAGACATGGCTGGCTTTTCATTGCCAGTGGGAACAGACATGGCTGGCTTCGTGCCAGGGGAAGCAGACATGGCTGGCTTTGTGCCAGTGGATACAGACATGGCTGGCTTTGTGCCAGTGGATACAGACATGGCTGGCTTTGTGCCAGTGGATACAGACATGGCTGGCTTCGTGCCAGTGGATACAGACATGGCTGGCTTCGTGCCAGTGGATACAGACATGGCTGGCTTCGTGCCAGTGGATACAGACATGGCTGGCTTCGTGCCAGTGGATACAGACATGGCTGGCTTCGTGCCAGTGGATACAGACATGGCTGGCTTCGTGCCAGTGGATACAGACATGGCTGGCTTCGTGCCAGTGGATACAGACATGGCTGGCTTCGTGCCAGGGGAAGCAGACATGGCTGGCTTTTCATTGCCAGTGGGAACAGACATGGCTGGCTTCGTGCCAGTGGATACAGACATGGCTGGCTTCGTGCCAGTGGATACAGACATGGCTGGCTTCATGCCAGTAGATACAGACATGGCTGGCACTTCATTGCCAGTGGGAACAGGCATGGCTGGCTTCATGCCAGTAGATACAGACATGGCTGGCACTTCATTGCCAGTGAGAACAGGCATGGCTGGCTTCATGCCAGTAGATAGACATGGCTGGCACTTCATTGCCAGTGAGAACAGGCATGGCTGGCAACGTGCCAGTAGATACAGACATGGCTGGCTTCATGCCAGTAGATACAGACATGGCTGGCTTTTCATTGCCAGTGGAACAGATATGACTGGCTTTTCATTGCCAGTGGGAACAGACATGGCTGGCTTCGTGTCAGTAGATACAGACATGACTGGCATTTCATTGCCAGTGGGAACAGGCATGGCTGGCTTTTCATTACCAGTGAGAACAGGCATGGCTGGCAGCGTGCCAGTAGATACAGACATGGCTGGCTTTTCATTGCCAGTGGGAACAGGCATGGCTGGCAGCGTGCCAGTAGATACAGACATGGCTGGCTTCATGCCAGTTGAAACAGATATGGCTGGCATTTCATTACCAGTGAGAACAGGCATGGCTGGCAGCGTGCCAGTGGAGACAGACATGGCTGGTATTTCATTACCAGTGAGAACAGGCATGGCTGGCTTTTCATTGCCAGTGGGAACAGGCATGGCTGGCTTTTCATTACCAGTGAGAACAGGCATGGCTGGCAGCGTGCCAGTGGATACAGACATGACTGGCTTCGTGCCAGTAGAAACAGACATGGCTGGCATTTCATTGCCAGTGGGAACAGGCATGGCTGGCTTTTCATTACCAGTGAGAACAGGCATGGCTGGCAGCGTGCCAGTGGATACAGACATGGCTGGCATCATGCCAGTAGATACAGACATGGCTGGCATCGTGCCGGTGGATACAGACATGACTGGCTTCGTGCCAGGAGATACAGACATGGCTGGCATCGTGCCAATAGATACAGACATGGCTGGCATCTCATTGCCAGTGGGAACAGGCATGGCTGGCTTTTCATTACCAGTGAGAACAGGCATGGCTGGCAGCGTGCCAGTGGATACAGACATGGCTGGCTTCGTACCAGTAGATACAGACATGGCTGGCATTTCATTGCCAGTGGGAACAGGCATGGCTGGCAGCGTGCCAGTGGATACAGACATGGCTGACATCATGCCAGTGGATACAGACATGGCTGGCATCGTGCCAATAGATACAGACATGGCTGGCATTTCATTGCCAGTGGGAACAGGCATGGCTGGCTTTTCATTACCAGTGAGAACAGGCATGGCTGGCAGCGTGCCAGTGGATACAGACATGGCTGGCTTCGTACCAGTAGATACAGACATGGCTGGCATTTCATTGCCAGTGGGAACAGGCATGGCTGGCAGCGTGCCAGTGGATACAGACATGGCTGACATCATGCCAGTGGATACAGACATGGCTGGCATCGTGCCAATAGATACAGACATGGCTGGCATTTCATTGCCAGTGGGAACAGGCATGGCTGGCAGCGTGCCAGTGGATACAGACATGGCTGGCATCATGCCAGTGGATACAGACATGGCTGGCATCATGCGGTGGATACAGACATGGCTGGCATCGTGCCAGTAGATACAGACATGGCTGGCATCATGCCAGTAGATACAGACATGGCTGGCATCGTGCCAGTAGATACAGACATGGCTGGCATCGTGCCAATAGATACAGATATGGCTGGCAGCGTGCCAGTGGATACAGACATGGCTGGCAGCGTGCCAGTGGATACAGACATGGCTGGCAGCGTGCCAGTGGATACAGACATGGCTGGCAGCGTGCCAGTGGATACTGACATGGCTGGCAGCGTGCCAGTGGATACTGACATGGCTGGCAGCGTGCCAGTGGATACTGACATGGCTGGCAGCGTGCCAGTGGATACTGACATGGCTGGCAGCGTGCCAGTGGATACTGACATGGCTGGCAGCGTGCCAGTGGATACAGACATGGCTGGCAGCGTGCCAGTGGATACAGACATGGTTGGCAGCGTGCCAGTGGATACTGACTTGGCTGGCAGCGTGCCAGCGGATACAGACATGGCTGGCAGCGTGCCAGTATATACAGACATGGCTGGCAGCGCGCCAGTGGATACAGACATGGCTGGCAGCGTGCCAGCGGATACAGACATGGCTGGCAGCATGCCAGCATATACTGACATGGCTGGCAGCGTGCCAGTGGATACAGACATGGCTGGCAGCGTGCCAGTGGATACAGACATGGCTGGCAGCGTGCCAGTATATACAGACATGGCTGGCAGCACGCCAGTGGATACAGACATGGCTGGCATAGCATTCCCAACCGGAGACAATGCAACCACACTGGGAGACGAGGGCATAGTGATCCCATGATTCAACAGATTTGAGGTGGCTATTCTGCCAGTCTGGATGCCTATGGAGGACACACCAGTACCTCCATAGCGATACCTGGATACATGGTTCCCCTGCCATTGCTTAACAGGTTTTAATACACAATGTTCAATAGTGTGATTTGGATCTGCGCAATAAAAACAGAGACCATACAACCTGCGTCTTTCCTTCTCCGGTATGGGTTTGCAAGTAGTGCAGGGTGGTGCTGCATCGTTAGCTGCAGCAGGTGATAGGCTCAGAGCCTCCATTAACCTCTGCAGCTCTTTCAGCATAGCAAGCACCAAGTTCAATACAGCTTCATACATATGAGACATACCTGCCAGCTTCTATTTGGGACCAGGATAATGTAACGGGGAGCCCCCTATAGGGTGAGGGGGAACCCCCAATCTGCAGAGATGAAGCCTTAAGGACAGGTATACAGCTTCCAGGGAACAAACCAAGATATTAACAGAACTTAGAAAGATCCCTAAGCCCTGACTGAGATCCTTGAAAGATGGTCTCGAAATTCTAACTAGGCTAGGTTTGCAAGATGAATAAAATATAAACCAGACAGACAATAAATGCAGGTATACAGATTCCAGGGAACAAAGCAAGATATTAACAGAAACTAGAAAGATCCCTAAGCCCTGACTGAGATCCTTGAAAGGTGGTCTCGAAATACTAGCTAGGCTAGGTTTGCAAGACAAACAAAACATAAACCAGATAGACAATAAATGCAAGCATACAGATTCCAAAGCACGGTACAGTACAGGGGACAGACAGAAGAGAGATCCAGATACAAGAGCCAAAAGGTCATACACGGAATATCATTCTAGAGGGGTCAGGCAAGAGAGGGATCCTAAATACATGAGCCAGAGGTCGTACACAGCAAATCAAAGTAAACCAGCAAATACAGGGACTAGGTATGAAAGACTATCCTGGTCCAAGGATCAAGGGGAGTCCTGGTCGTACTTATAGGGCAGAACAGGTCATGTGACCGCAGGCCAATCAGCCCAACATATGGCCTGCAGGCTGAAAACAAAAATAAACAGGAATCCCTGCTACCACCAGCAGGGGGCAAGGCCAAGACGTGACATTCATGCTGAATTTCTTCAGGCAACAAGCCCTTGTAGTCATGGACGCACTCTGGCCACAGCTTCTTCCAGCATGCATTGAGGGTTTCCCTTTTCATCTCCTTAAGAGCAGTTTGGATGACTGAAAGGCACTTGGCAATAGTAAAGTTACGCCAGTAACCCTTTAATGTAAAGTTCTCATCCGTGTCCATTGCATCCACAAGGTGTTGGAGAGAATTGCGTTGTATAAAGAGCTTTAAAGGCACGGATCACACCTTGGTCCATAGGTTGGATGAGGGAGGTGGTGTTGGCAGGGAGGAATTCAATCTAGACTCCCTCGTAATACAGATCCAAAGGGTGGCCCCCAGCATTATCCATAATGAGCAACACCTTGAAGTCCATGCCTAAATTGTGGAGGTATTCTTTAGCTTGAGGGATGAAGCACTGGTGGAACCAGTTAGAACCTAGGACTTTGGTAATCCAGGCCTTAGCATTGTGCATCCAGTAGACCAGTAGCAGGTTTTTGTTTTTGAGGGCCCTGGGGTTCGCTGACTTGTGAATGAGGCCTGGTTTCAGCATGTAACCAGCAGCATTGCCACACATAATGAGTGTCACTCTGTCCTTTTGGGCCTTAAACCCTGGAGCTTTGGTTTCATCCTTCATGATGTACGTTCTGCACGGCATCTTCTTCCAGAACCTAACCAGTCTCATCCATATTGAAAACTTGTTCAGGCTTGTAACCCTTCTCTATCATGTGCCTGAAGGTCTCAGGGTACTTCTGCGTCGGCAGATGCTGCCTCACCATGTAGAGAAACACTTTTAATATTGAATCATTTCTGAAAAAGTTTGAACCATCCCTTACTGGCTTGAAAATCTTGAGGGTCCGGTGCTGTTGATGGTCCTGGATTTTCTGTATCTGTAGCAAACTGCTGGTACAATTTCCGTGCTTTCTCACGGATGATGTTACCATCCAAGGGGATGTTTTTCTTCCTGCAGTCAGTGATCCACAATGCCAAGGCAGATTCCATCCTGACAATATTCTTATTTCTTACAGTTGTTACCTTCTTGGCACTGTCACAGAAACTTACTGCTACAGTGCTCCTGATCGCTGCCTCGTTCTTTATGTAGCGTACGGTGCTTTCGTTGATGCCGTAATGGCGCGCTACTGCAGCATAACTTTTTTCTCCCGGAGTAAATCCAGCAGTTCAACCTTCTCCTGAAGTGTTTTAAACTTCTTCTGCCGTTTTGCTTCTTTTGTAGAAGCCTTAGAAGGAGCAGAGCGTTTGTGCGGCATCTTAGTGCTGTTCTTTCCCCCCCAACAAAACTCTCGCGAGAGCTACCACGTGGTAAGCGGCAAAATCCACGAATGACTGAGTCCGCGATTACCGAACCGCGAATATGAGGGGGAATACTGTAGAAGCAGAAATGGTGAATGGGTATATCCCAAAACAACATTTCGAAGAAAAAAACATCAACCTAGCCACTATATTTCTGGCGAGAACACTATCACTTTGAGGAATAGATTCCAACCACTGAACAATACTGAAGTTTTCTTTGAACAAGATTTAAAAGAGAAAAGAGACTGGTCGGCTGTTCCTAATGACAAAAAAGATTTTTTTTGTCGATGGGTTCCACATGGAAAAGACGATGAGAAACCGATTCGGAAGCGCTAGAGGATGCCAAGCAGATCAGAAGAAAAGAAAGGAGGAGAGAGGTCAGACCTCCGAGGCATCAGTACAAATAGAACAGCACATTTCCAGCACAGCCATAGATCTAAGCCAGAAAGGGATTTTCAATTTGTCTGGAAGAACACTCTCCCCGGCAGAGGTAGATGTCCTTAGTAGAGGTTTAAAACTTGCCCCTACCCGTAAACATGACGGATTTAAGGCATTAGTTGATGTTAAGAAGTTTGTTCGCAATTTGACTTTAAATAAATTTTTATGTAAAAACCTTATTGAAAATGGCAACCCAATTACAACTACATATATACATACAGACCTAAAGAACAGGTCAACTTTCTATCCTCAAAACTGTAAATCTAGCCCTATATCTAGATATGTTTGAAAAGCTGGTTATTAAATATTTACAAAAAATTTGCAAAAAAAAAAACACATATGGGACAAATGGTGGAAATAACCTAATGAAAATAGAAAGAGAGGCACTATGTTCACTTAAAGAAGATAAAAAACACAGTTATAAAACCAGCTGACAAAGGTGGGGGAATTGTGTTAATGACAAAAGTAAATTATATAAAAGGAATGTGAAAGACAACTAAATGATAGTAACACATATAGAAACTTACAGAAAGATCCCACTGGGGACATGAAAAAGACCTTAATAAGTTTGTTAAATGAAGGTCGCATAAATAACATCTTAAATAAAAAAGAATGATGATTTATCTATAAATCACCCCAAAATCCCCACCTTTTTATATTTTACCAAAATTACACAAGAACAAAGACAATCCTCCTGGCCGACCTATAATTTCTGGTATAGGTTCTATTTCATCAAGGTTATCAGAATATGTAGACACTCTATTACAACCCATAGTTAAAAATACAAGGGCATATTTAAGAGATACTAAAGACATAAATGTTCTTATGCAACAACAATGGCAGGATGATTTTTGGTTAGTCACAGGAGATGTCACTTTCCTTTACACCATCATACAACACCCTAGAGGTTTGGAAGCCACGTCCAAATTTTTGGAAATGGATGGAAAAATTCCTGTGGAACAGAGAGAATTTATAGTGGACAGTATCAAATGGATTTTACACAATAACTATTTCTGGTTTAATCATGATTTTTATATTCAGATGGCAGGGACAGTAATGGGAACGAGATTCGCACCCAGTTATGCCAATCCTTTTATGGCATATTGGGAGGAGACATTTTTGGATCAATTTCTGGGTGCGGGTCACGTTACGTAATCGCCGTTACATTGATGATGTTATTTTCATTTGGAAGGGCGATGAGTTTTCTTTACAGGATTTTTTGAGGCCATTGAATGAAGATGATGCTAATATTCATTTAGAGTTTAATTACAGTCAGAAAGAGGTGATCTTTTTAGATTTAAAAATTTATATAGAAAATGATACCATAAAAACATGCACCTTTTTCAAGCCAATATATTATATCCACTTTCATAGTGGACATTTCTCGCCTTGGTTATAAATTGCACAGATAAAAAATGTTCATTAAGGGAATCAGAAAAGATTCTAACAGATTTTAAAGAAAAAGAATACCCAGAAGTAATGTTAGAAAACGCTTTAAAGGAGGTGGAAGAGATTGAAAGATCTACTCTTTTAATAGAGACAGACTGTACAGAAAAGTTAAAGACCACCGCAACAAGAATGATTTTTGACATTGATAGTGCACATATGGATATTAAAAAAGTCATAAATAAGTTTTGGTACATACTTAAGGAAGATTAAAATCTAAACGATATTTTAAGTGAAAGACCCGCCATCACATTTAGAGGAGCCCCAAGCCTTAAACAAACACTGGTACAGAGCTATATTAGAGAACATAAAAAGGAAGGATGGTTACAACAAGAAAAGGGTTTCTTTTACTGTAAGAATTGTCAATCTTGTAAAAACTCTAATATTATAACAAATGGGAAGTGCATTAACAGGCTAATCACCTGTAAGACCAATAATATAATTTATCTGCTAGGATGTCCGTGCAAACTACAGTATGTAGGATGCATGGTGAGACCTTTATATAAGTGTATAGATGAGCATATACGTAACATTAGGAACGGGTATATGCAATACTATGTTTCTGCACATTTTTTTTAATTGTCATAATTCAGACCCGAAGGGGTTACGATTTTTGGGTATAAAAAGGATTGATAAATACTAGAGAGGAGGGAACAATATACAAACAATAGGCCAGGAAGAGATGAGAATAGCCTACAATTTAAGAACCTTTTTTCTCCCCCTGGGTCTCAATGTTGATTTTGATCTGTTTATCTTTTTATAATTTTTTAGTTTTTTTCCCAGATCACATTTTGAGAATTGCTTTTATATACTTTTTCTGTGGATGGTGAAGAACAATTTTTTTTTGTATATGTGTCTAATTTTAGAGATGTATGATTTTTATATATATCATGTTTATTGATATAATGTTTATTGCCAGATCCATGGATAAAATTTGTGCCGTTTGTGGTAGAAATATTAAAACAGGATTCTTTTGGACCGAATAATGAACGAGGACTCATGGATCAAATGACTCGATTATATCCATAAGAACACTGATTCAGGACTTTGAATATACTGAATAATGATTGAGGACTTATTTTACTTAAGCGAAGACAGGTGCTCTGGATCAAGCACCTATAAGAAGAAGACAACATAGTGACGTAAGCTCTGATGAAGTCCCGAGGGTGGGACGAAACGCGTCAGCATCATGTCACTGACCGCAGATCCACGCCTTCTAGACGCCACCACGGATGCAGACCAGGAGCTCCTGGCGGCTTTAAAGGATACGTGAGACACGGTTGTGTTTTTCATGCTCTGTAGTGGGTGAGATCATTTCAACAGCCCACTTGCAATTCTGTACGTATTTATGTTTTTAGCAGGAAACCCATTATATAAAGGGTATAACACTATTGGATTTTTCTCTTTTATATGTCTTCGGGATATATTCCCTATTATATGATCCACTGAGGAGCTATATTGCCGTTAGAAGGATTGTGACATACAAATTATTTTCTGCTTTGAGAAGATCGTGGCATACGAACCACCTTCGGCAGAAGCAGACGATACTACTAGAGATACTCGAGTATAGCGCGAACTGAATATAACGTGATGTATAGAGATTTTTTATGGAAATAAGAGAATACTCGAATATGATGCGAGGTACAAAATTATAAAAGTATATTGTACCGGTAAACAATTAAAATCCTTCCAGGTTCTCTTTGCACAGTCAGGCTACCCCTCAGGCGAGGATGATTTGCTGTAGAATGATTGTAGTTGCTATGAAGCCGTCGGCCATCCGACTTCTTTACTTGCATAGTTACATGGTTACATAGGCTGATAAAAGACGTGCGTCCATCGGGTTCAGCCTCTCCCACATCACCTACTGCTGTTGATCCAAAAGAAGGCAAAATGCTTGCCAATATGCAACACACTGGGAAAAAATTCCTTCTTGACCCCAGATGGCGTCAGATTTCTCCTTGGATCAAGAAGCTTTTACCCACATATTAAATATTATAACCCTTAATATTCTGTGTCTGCAGGACGTCATCCAGTCGCTTTTTAAAAGTCTGTACGGTCTCTGATCCAACTTGCGATAAGACGACCGGCGGAGCGAGGTGACCAATGGAGTGAATCATTCACCAATAGCCAGCACGCTAGGAGGTGTCGTTTTCTGACCTCCGGCTCCAGCAGGCAGGCTCATCCGCTGCATCGTCCGCCTATAGCCAGCCCCCCCAACGAGCTCCTGATGTCACTGCAGAGGCGCAGCATGATTCTTCTCACATTTAGAATGTGAGGAGAATCGCAGAGAGTGTCTGCAGTGACGTCAGGAGTCAGTACGGGGCAACAACGGGGTGGGGCTGGCTATTGGCAGACGATGCAGTGGAAGAGCCTGCCTGCTGGAACCGGAGGTCAGAAAACTACACCTCCCGGCATGCTGCACAGAGCGAGGATGCATTCTCAATTTTAAGCCAATCTTGAATGATTGGCTTAAACTGAGCGTGCCCGCTGGCCATGATGGATCCCACCTCTCCCAAATCCGGGAGTTCCTGAAGTGTTTGCGGGTGTCAGAGAGCCCACATTCACTTCAGGGAGAACGTCTGGGATACTTGGGATGTCTGAGCAAGTCAAGTTTGTTTTTTTTACACGCGATGAAGAGGTCTCGAATATAACCCCACCACACCAATTTTAAGGTAAATTTTTGTCACCAAAATCTAGCGGCATACTCAAGTATCTACAGAATCACCTCGGGAGGAGTACAAGACTTTGGACTAATTTAAGTACTTTTCAAATTTTCATTTGTGGGAATTGAAAGTATATTTGGTCCACTGCGACACCACCATACAACTTTGTTTATTTGTTTATTCTGACTATAGTGGATATCAGGGTGGTGTGTGCAGCTCATTCTGTACAGGTGTAGTTGTTATAAACCCTTTTTTGTGGTGGGTTTTCCCTGCACTACAAGGACCCTGCGGTGCATGCTGAATACATTGTAGGGTGGGGAACTTTGATTCCCCGAACGCAGGGAACGAGAGGGCACCGAAACGTAGAGTGACATTTCGGTGCGCTCTAAATAACTCGGCTTGTGTCTGTAGAATCGACCAATCCAGAATCTGGAAGGAATCTGCCATTAATTGTGATAGATGAAAGATCTCCCTTCTCCAAGATATTTGCCCGTCCTGATAAAGGAGACATTGACTCAATACTTCTGACATATAGAGGTTATTCACTAACCTCCAAATTGGCCCCGAATTGCACCGGACGGTAAATTTCAGGTTAATTCCCTAACATGTCTATACATTCGCTTCCATTCCTAGCCATGCCCATACTTTCCCAGCCATGCCCATACATTCCCAGCCATTTCCATACATTCCCAGCCATTTCCATACACTCCCAACCATTTCCATACATTGCTGTCATATTTCAAATGCCTTATGATATGCCTTTAAGAATTGCACATGTCTTATCTATCCCTGAGTTTCTCTCATCCCCTCCTCATTTTGCAGTGATTTCCTGTCCAGATAGCTCCACCCTTGTTCTCTTCCCAGTAATCCTTTGCAAGCCTTATGGACTGAGATTCACTATGATTGTTTGACCTATTCGATGAATATTGTTGTGAATTTTCTACAGTTTTGGAATAAAACTTCAACAGATCTTCAAGGTGTCGTCTGGATTGAGTCACTGTCTGTAATTCATCTAAGACTGGGAGTTATCGCCATCTCATCACAACAGTAAGTTAAGAGATCACATTCTCAGTGCTTTGGTGGAGAAACAGAACAGTCAAAAAATAATATAATCAGTCAGAAGATCTTAGAAAGAGCAGCCAAAAGATCAAGAAAGATCAGTCAGACATCCTCCATAGGATCCTTGCTAGCTCTGGATACACACGGAGACACTGTAGGGACACTGGAAATAGCAGCTTCACACAGTGCAGCCATTACCACAAGCCTGTATGTGCCTGCAAGCAAGTCCCAGCATAGCATTCAACAGTGTCAGGATATTAGTGCTGTGAATCGTCAATACATATGTGCCTTACTAACAGTTTATACAGTGCATCTGTACACTACAACCAGTTTATTCCTCTGCATGCATTGCACATGATTTGACTGTGAAAATAAAGTAAAAACAAATCTTTCTACAACCGTTGCCTAGAAATCCTAGCTGAGCTGAGCAACATTAATACATTTCTCTGCTACTATAGAACTATATCATTAACCCTCTCATTGTCAGCAAAATGTTCCAGCAAATCAACATGCAATCTGACACACTACCAGACTCAGAAATCCTTTCAGATCAGGAATTAAACCCGGAACCAAACAAAAGAGAAAAAAGATTAACAAAACCAACCTGGAAAGTACAAGAAAATCTTGAAGCTGACGCAGAAGAGTTGGTGTCTCATATGAATGATCTCTGGTGTACTGCTGTCAAATGCATGTCAGGTCTCGCAACCATGTCATGATGCATTACAACTAGAGAGCACTATTAAGCAATTAGATGTCGCTTATCAGAATTATCAAAGACTGTGTTAAATATATTCATCTCTTAAAGCGGTACAACACTAAAGTGTCACTGGAAGCACTAAAGAGATTCAATGAGCTCAATCTAGAAAGAGACAATTTAGTGCTGCAAACAAAGACAAAGGCAGAAGTAAGAATCGCAAAGCTCCATGAATCCAGATCCCACCGCTCTGCATCCACCAGACACTCAAGGTCTTCCAAATCCCTACAATCAAGGTCTTTCACAATCAGTCAACAACTCATAAAGGCCTGTGCTGATGCTTCTAAAATTCAGGCAGCCTTCGCCAAAAAGAAAGCAGAAATGGGAGCTGAAGCCGCACGCATGGAGGCTGAAGCTGCACGCCAGAAGGCAGAAATGGGAGCTGAAGCCGAACGCCAGAAGGCAGAAATGGAAGCTGAAGCCACACGCAAGGAAGCTGAAGCCGCACGCCACAAAGTGGAAATTGAGCTTTTGGAAAAAACAATGTGAACATGCCACAGCCATGGCAAGATTAAAGGTTTTAGAACAGGCTGCTAGTGAAAGTGAAAAAGACAACAGTAGGAGCAGACACTCAGCTGTGTCTTATGCCTCAGATTCTTCACATTCCTCTCCAGAACGTCAGCTCCCTGTCACAGCAACCAAAGCACTCAACCAAGGTCTCTTCTCTGCACCTACTGTACTCCAAGACAATTTGCCTTCATATCTTCCAATACACTAGACTGCAGCATCTCAGCAAGCAGTGGACAATAGCATGCACATAATAAACTATCCACCTTACCTTGACATCAGCCAAGTACCTACTAGCAAGCACACTGCTCCACAGCTACAAACCAACATGCCAATGAACTTTAAACCAGTTCCAGTGTTGAATGCCCCAGCACCAACATATGTTCCCAAGTCACCTGCAGTAATGCACCCAAAGTATGAAAACACGGACATGTCGCAGTTTGCTAAATACATGCTTCGCAGAGAGCTCACAAAGACAGGCTCTTACACAGCGCACATTACTGTGAGTTTTATTGCTAAGCAGCTCTGTGATACACTCACACACACATTATTGTTTCACAAAGCTGCTGTGTGGAGTGTATCACAGAGCTCCGCAGCAATAAAACTTACAATAATGTGTGTGTGTATGAGTGTAAGTTTTATTGCTGTGGAGCTCTGTGATACACTCCACTAAGCAGCTCTGTGATACAATAATGTGTGAGTGTATCACACAGCTGCTTAGCAATAAAACTCACAGTAATGTTCGCTGTGTATCAGCATATCACAGAGCTCCACAGCAATAAAACTTACACTCACACACACATTATTGTAAGTTTTATTGCTGTGGAGCTGTGATACAATAATGTGCGGTGTGTATGAGCGTATCACAGCTCCACAGCAATAAAACTCTGTGTGGAGTGTATCACAGAGCTCTGCAGCAATAAAACTTACACTCATACACACACACATTATTGTAAGTTTTATTGCTATGGAGCTCTGTGATACACTCACACGCACATTATTGTATCACAGAGCTGCTGTGTGGAGTGTATCACAGAGCTCCACAGCAATAAAACTCACAGTAATGTTCAGTGTGTTTGAATGTGAGTTTATTGCTGTGGAGCTCTGTGATACGCTCATACACAGCGCACATTACTGTGAGTTTTGAGACAAATCCATGATGTATTTGTGTTTTTGTGGGGTTTTTTGGTATGTTGGGGGCGGAGAGCAAAATTATGCAGTGGGCGGGCTTTTGGGGGGCCCCAAGAAATTGTTTGCCCAGGGTCCAATCAATATTAAAGACAGGCCTGCCGATGACACCTCAGTTGACCTTGGGAGGTGTAAAGATTAGTGGCAGCCTCAGGGTTCCAAAGCCCCCCCCCCCAGAGCGCTTCGCTGCAGTGCGGCGGTTTAGGTTCTTGATGTAACAATTCGTAATAATGGATTGTACCATCACCTCCACGCTTGTTGGTGACATGAGAAATGAGATGGTGAGTTACTGCAGTATCATTGTTCCCTTTATAATTGAAAAGTGAAAAATATTGCTGCGCTAGAAAGAAAAAGAAATATTATTTTACTTTTATTGTTGACCATGTAGCTGCTATGGAGGTGGAGATATTGGGGTCCAAATGCCCATCAATGCAGACAAATTTATCCTTTCTGTGGGCCTATTCTGGGGCCTGGAGCTGCTGCTCCATCTGCCCCTATGTTAATCCAGCCCTGTACGCGAGAGCATCTCCAAGGCCGCAGGAATCACTAACCTGGTGACTGAGAGCCAGAGGTGGAAGGTTTGGACATTTCTATCGTTAAGTGGATCGTTCTTATTAATGAGGTGACTTGTGATCACAGCTTCATTAGGGAGACGTTTCCTACAGACCATTTACCTTCTCTGAGGAACCTTTGCCTTTGTCCCATTGTGGGGTCACCACGTGGAAAACCTTCCTTGCGTTCAGGTTACATCCGTCTGTTACAAACACTGACTCCGCCCCAGCTTGTCTGCCTTCGCTTTCGTCGTCTAGAAGCGCCTGTAAGTTTGGACCAGCCTTGTGGAGCAGAGCTTTGGATGCTGCCCCTTTATTCAGGTCCAGGTCTGACCCCATGCTGTTCACGATAACGTCCGTCTGCAAAACACACATTCAGTGGTGAGTACATGATACAGTATGACATTGCAAAGGCTGCCTGCACAACCACACTTATTTATAAAGCACCAACATATTCTGCAGCGCTGCACCATCACAATATTAAAAGACCTTTCAATAACGATGGGGGGGGGGCAGAACCCAATATCCAGGTCAGATTACAGGTCACAGCTTCTTCCACATCACCGCCAGGCCTGGAAAACAACTGCTCAATAGATTGCAAGCTCCTTTCCATCTCCGCTGGACTCTGTTGTATACTATACCCCACATGCACAACCACAACGTACACAAACGTCTCTGATTCAGACTGTGTGGTATGAGCCGCGCTGTGCACATAAAAATGTGTAAACTTGATTTTGGATTGTAATAAAATATATAACCCCATTCTCTCACCTTTTTATGAAAGATTAATGCGCTCCCTATGGAGAAACAAAATCTTCTGATATCTCTACCTCTTGTGCCCCTATATTATGGTGAGATGGCTAAGGAACAGCCCCCACCCTCACTGTAACAAACTTTACTGCTTCATTCCAGCAGCCAGGCATTTGTCAGAATACAGGGAGAGCTGTGGGGTCAGTCGCTGATGTACAGAAATAAGATTCAGGGGGTTATGAGTGTAAATCCCTGTACAGTAGATACAAGGTGTTGCTGTAATTGCCACACACAGGCATTATGCAGCACATACAGATACAAGGTGTTGCTGTAATTACCATACACAGGCATTATGCAGCACATACAGATACAAGGTGTTGCTGTAATTGCCACACACAGGCATTATGCAGCACATACAGATACAAGGTGTTGCTGTAATTGCCACACACAGGCATTATGCAGCACATACAGATACAAGGTGTTGCTGTAATTGCCACACACAGGCATTATGCAGCACATACAGATACAAGGTGTTGCTGTAATTGCCATACACAGGCATTATGCCGCACATACAGATACAAGGTGTGCCTGTAATTGCCATACGCAGGCATTATGCGGCACATACAGATACAAGGTGTTGCTGTAATTGCCATACACAGGCATTATGCCGCACATACAGATACAAGGTGTGCCTGTAATTGTCATACGCAGGCATTATGCAGCACATACAGATACACGGTGTTGCTGTAATTGCCATACACAGGCATTATGCCGCACATACAGATACAAGGTGTGCCTGTAATTGCCATACGCAGGCATTATGCAGCACATACAGATACACGGTGTTGCTGTAATTGCCATACACAGGCATTATGCGGCACATACAGATACAAGGTGTTGCTGTAATTGCCATGCACAGGCATTATGCCGCACATACAGATACAAGGTATGCCTGTAATTGCCATACAACGGCATTATGCCGCACATACAGATACAAGGTGTTGCTGTAATTGTCATACACAGGCATTATGCAGCACATACAGATACAAGGTGTGCCTGTAATTGCCATACAACGGCATTATGCCGCACATACAGATACAAGGTGTGCCTGTAATTGCCATACGCAGGCATTATGCAGCACATACAGATACACGGTGTTGCTGTAATTGCCATACACAGGCATCATGCAGCACATACAGATACACGGTGTTGCTGTAATTGCCATACACAGGCATTATGTGGCACATACAGATACAAGGTGTTGTTGTAATTGTCATACACAGGCATTATGCGGCACATACAGAAACAAGGTGTTGCTGTAATTGCCATACACAGGCATTATGCAGCACATACAGATACAAGGTGTTGCTGTAATTGCCATACACAGACATTATGCGGCACATACAGATACAAGGTGTTGCTGTAATTGCCATACACAGACATTATGCAGCACATACAGATACAAGGTGTTGCTGTAATTGCCATACACAGACATTATGCGGCACATACAGATACAAGGTGTTGCTGTAATTGCCACACACAGGCATTATGCAGCACATACAGATACAAGGTGTTGCTGTAATTGCCATACACAGGCATTATGCAGCACATACAGATACAAGGTGTTGCTGTAATTGCCATACACAGGCATTATGAGGCACATACAGATACAAGGTGTTGCTGTAATTGCCACACACAGGCATTATGCGACACATACAGATACAAGGTGTTGCTGTAATTGCCATACACAGGCATTATGCAGCACATACAGATATTGCATTGCTAATAATCTCATTCTGATCACTACAAACCCACATAAGCAGGAGATCTCACCATTTTATTATCTGTCTGCAGCTCATTTACTGCATCTGCATGTATGCTGATAATGCAGACCCCGTTTAAGCAGGAGATCTCACATTCTATTATCTGTCTGCAACACATTTACTGACACAAATGCCATTTCTGACTGTATGCTGATAATGTAGACCCGGTGTGACTCTGCCATATAAGAGACGCCATCTAGCGTTTAAAACCTTTCATCCCACAAACTAGATAGACGCAGATAAAATTGGCAACTCATAAAAGGTAAGTTAATGGATAAATTAAGCCCATCATCCTCCAATATTGCTGTACAGCTGATGCCCAACCGATATTGATTCCATCCGATAGTACAGGATCTTGGAATAAATGGTAAACAGTAATGGTACCAAGCATCAATACAAATGTAATAAAAATGTATTAGCATAGCAGTACTGCTATGCTGTTTTAACTACTCTGAAGAGTAAGTCAATACATTTTTATTACATTTGTATTGATGCTTGGTACCATTACTGTTTACCATTCATTCCAAGATCCTGTACCATCGGATGGAATCAATGGGTGCCGGACAAAATCCCTACAGCCAGGTTCCCTAATGCCAACATCCCGACGGCCAACTACCAGACAGAACAAGTGCCGGACATCCCAACACGGCCAACTTCCAGACATCCATAATCCCAGCGGCTAACCCGAATACTAACACCCTAACCCTAGGTTTAGGGGGGTTAGGGAGTAGGGTTAGTGTTAGCCGCTGGGAATTTGGATGTCTGGAAGTTGGCCGTCAGGATTGTGGCATTAAGGAACCTGGTTGTAGGGATTTCAATCCAAACCCGGAATCCATATCGGTTGGGCATCAGCTGTACAGCAATATTGGAGGATGATGGGCTTAAGTTATCCAATACCTTTGTGAGTTGCCAATTTTATCTGCGTCTGTTTGTGGGATATCACCCTATATATATTTTAGTTTTTTTATCAGATTTATCCCCATTTTTTTGAAGTCATCCCAGTGAGATTTACGTAAAGTATAAGCCAATACATGAAAATTTTAAACTGAACAAATTCACATTTTTATTTGAAGCGTCTCATTGCCTTTTTACCCTGTGTGTAACTGCTACAAAACATCCCAGGTTTCAAATTAATGTCATTTTTTATTAAGTGTTTGATAGGATTTGCTATTAACCCTTTCACCTACAATTCCTCCCTGTACGTGGTCACAGCCAGATATGTAACAAGGCTGAGTCTTTCCAGTGAGCTCACAGGTTATAGACTATCCAGGTGACAGGCCATCACACACTTTGCTCTAATAAATCACAATTACTGACGTCGGGGACCCGCAAGTCGCCTCAGTGACTGGATCTACGTACCGATGCTTCCTGAATACCTTGTAGGACCAGTTTGATGGCCAGCCCTTCCTCAGTTCCCAACGCTCTCTCTGCAGAGCTTCTCCTGGTGACCGGATTGTCACGTTCAGTCATCCCTGAGTTGTGTCGTCTTGTCGGTGACTCCGTTGTTTGATCTTGAAATCCACGTCTGACACAATCCACAAATATTTGAACTGTCTCCGTATTGTTGTCCACCAGATGGATCCTCTTCAAGCTGCTTTTCCCTCCGTTATCCTCAGCGTATTCCTTTATGGATTCGATTATATTTTCCACGCTTCGTTTCACAGGAAATCCGAAAATCCCTGAACTGACGGCAGGAATAGCGATGGAGCTGTGACCGTTCTGTGCCGCCAGCTCCAAGCTCCGCGTAATCACTTTCCTGAGGAGCCGCTCACATTTTGGCTGTGATGAAGAGTCCCACCGGGGTCCAACACCGTGTATGACGTGTTTACACGGCAAATTACCTGCATCGGTCACTACGGAGTCGCCTGTTGGTAAACTTCCGTTCCTTCTAATGATCTGGTCACAGTCAGCTTGTAGTTTGGGTCCGGCTGCATTCAACAGAGCCAAGGCCAGACCCCCCACATGCTTCAAGTCTTCATTTGCTGCGTTGACAACAACATCAACTCTGTGCCGACTCAGGTCACCTTTATATACTGCGATGGTCACTCCACCGGATATGGTTATTTGGAAATGGGAATCGCCAAGGTTTACCTCCCCGGCCGTGAAGCTGCTGTCCCCGTCCTTCTGTAAATAGATCACACAGTGGAAGTTGCTCTTCACTGCAGTCACATGGACCTCGTCATTCTTCAAGCAAAACTTCTTCGCTCCGGGTTTGTCGATGCGCAGAGTCTTTGTACACAGAGAGGACAGGACAGCATCTACGCGGCCAGCCGCATCCAGCACAGACTTCCGCGGGCCGGTCAAAGTGACTTTTTTCTGAGTAATTTCACATTTCACTTTTCTTAAACTTTCCAAAAACATTTTCTTTTCATTTTGCATAAAGTGCACGACGGCCATCGATTGGACCTGCACGTCTTTCGTCACTATAGTGTTCTCCTCTATAAAACGCTGGATCTCTTCATAGATATTATTTACGGCTGAGGAAAGGCCAGAGATAACCACCTGGTCCTCGGATCCTCTGGGACATTCCTCCATCACAAACTTGAGCTGCTGAGCATTAAAACCTTGAAAAGATTTGAGGAGACTCTGCCACTCCAGACTTTTTATTAAGCTTTTATCTTCTACAGTCACTTTCTTACAAACCATCTCTCGTTTGATTATTTTCTCAGCCTCGGACACGTCCCCAGTGGAAAAACCAGTTAATTTAATGACATCACCTTCCACCTCAAACACAGCATTAATGTTACGACGTATGAAGAGGGCAGAGGACATCGCATCACTACTGGTCACCTTCAAGAATCTGACAATATGAGGGTCAAGGGAAATACTCGCATGTTTCAAGTTTCTCTCCATTTCCATAATTTTACATTTGGATCCATAAATTTCTTCTCGGAGTCCAGAGAGTAGGAGTTTCATTCTTGATCCATCATAGGACATTTTCAGGTCAGGAAGGTTCATCTTCATATTCTGCTCCAGGCCATTTCTAGACATGATTTCATAGAGAGCCGGAGCTAAATCCAACTCATCAGTCATGATCTGTGTTTGTCTATGTATCTTCTGACGTGTATCCTCAATGAGTTTCCTGAGCACCGGCTCGGTCTGGGTAACGTCCACCATTAACCCTGTGAGAAAAATCTTCTCTTTGGCCAAGATTGGTTTGACTAAAACCCTGGAATAAGCAGAGCTGCCGATGTCCTGTTTGATGGCTTCCCAAACGGCCTCCGATCCCGGGAACTCGGCCACTTTGAACTTTGTAATCAGCTGCTTGTACTCAGCGGAAACCTTGTCTCTCCAGGTGGGGGCTATCTTTACCAGGGTCCTGACATGTGCCGAGACTTTACTGGAAACACACAGTCTAATGACAAGGTTTGGGCAGGTTAGTTCTTCTGGCCACTTTATGTCACAGTGAAGAGACGCCATCTTTTCCTCTATGTGGAGTTTTCCCTGCGCATCATTCAGGATGAATTCCAGGATATAGGGGCTCACGGGGAATTCCAGGGGTTCAGGTTTAGTGACAGGAGGCCCATTCTTCCCATACAGAGCTATACCCAGCGACACATAGTATGGATACACCGAGATTTCCGTCTTCCCGAATACATGCTTCTTCGCCAAAACCGTCCGGGCAACTGCAAGAAGAACAAAACAATCAGATATTTTGACACAACAGAAAGAAATAGATGACGCAAAGTAACGATAACATTAATGTGGGTAAAGGCAGGAGAGGAGATACAGTCAATTGGCCACCTTGAGGAGGAGCCGTGACAGGTCCATGGTGACGTACAGTAGATGCTGACTCTCTATTACATCATTCACTGCCATTTTCTATGCTGAGCCAGCTATGTAATTTTGTGTTTTTGGGTTAAAATGTACATTTTTATAGTTATATTTTTTTGGTATCGCTGTGGACTCGCAAGAATAAAAAGACGGACATGACAGTGGAAAGTCCTAGAACATCGAAACTGAAGTGGCGAAGGTAAAAACATTCTGGGTACGGAACGTTTTTACAGTGAATCCCTCTATCCTGAGCGAATGACTTTCTAAAAGAACGTACACATGGGAAGGATGAAAACCACGAGGATCACCACAGGAGCCAAGAACACAGCAAGTACAAGTCCTTTTCTCTGGATTTGTGGGAGGTAAATCTCATGGTCTCAAGACTGAGAAGAGGAAGAAAAGAGGCTCCATCCCTCACCTCCTGTTTCCCGAAATGTGATGATGGCAGTGTTTTCCTCCGGCACCAGCAGGGTGTCCTGTACGCTGCCACCTCCATTTTTTGGGTTCTCAAAGTACAGCATGACGAAATCCTCAGACGTGTTGGGGGGGAGACCCTCCGCCTTGACGCTTCGCGTTTCCTCCATTGGCTTCGCTGATAGTCTCATTTGTTTCACCCTCACAGAGCTGGAAAATCTCTGTATAAAATCAGGGATATCTGGGGAGGGAGTTTAGTTTTATTCATTATCATGGAACCAGATTCCTTATTTGTTTCCCCCCTATGCTTTTACTTAGAATGGACTAGTCCACTCTCCCTGTCTAACTCGCATAGTTAGTTTGGCCCAGCCCCATTTCCTGTGCAGCAAAGCTTAACTTCCTTCATTCTATCCATGGAGGCTTGAGAGTAGCCGCATCCTGTTTAAACTAGGCAGATGCCGTCTGCTTTACCTTCCTCCTACTATAAAGCTCTCTACCCATCTTCCTACTAAAACAGACTACAGAGAAGCTCTCTCTGCCCACCTTCCTTCCATAACAAAGCAAAAGCAAGAGAAGCTCTCTACCCACCTTACTTCCACAACAAAGCAAACGCAAGAGAAGCTCTCTCTATCCATCTTCCTCCCTAATACAGACTACAGAGAAGCTCCCTCTACCCACCTTCCTTAATAAACCAAACACAAGAGAAGCTCTCTGCCCACCTTCCTTCCATAACAAAGCAAATGCAAGAGAAGCTCTCTACCCACTTCCTTCCACAACAAACCAAACGCAAGAGAAGGTCTCTCTATCCATCTTCCTCCCTAATACAGACTACAGAGAAGCTCTCTCTGTCCACCTTCCTTCCATAACAAAGCAACGTAAGAGAAGCTCTCTACCCACCTTCTTTAACAAAGCAAATGCAAGAGAAGCTCTCTCTATCCATCTTCCTCCATAATACAGACTACAGAGAAGCTTTCTCTACCCACCTTCCTTAATAAACCAAACACAAGAGAAGCTCTGCCCACCTTTATTCCATAACAAAGCAAACACAAGAGAAGTTCTCTCTGCCCAAAGCAACGTAAGAAGCTCTCTCTATCCATCTTCCTCCCTAATACAGACTACAGAGAAGCTCTCTGCCCACCTTCCTTCCATAGCAAAGCAACGCAAGAGAAGCTTTCTGCCCATCTTCCTTCCATAACAAAGCAAATGCAAGATAAGCTCTCTCTATCCATCTTCCTCCCTAATACAGACTACAGAGAAGCTCTCTCTGCCCACCTTCCTTCCATAACAAAGCAATGCAAGAGAAGCTCTCTGCCCACCTTCATTCCATAACACAGCAAAATCGAGAGAAGTTCTCTCTACCCACCTTCCTTCCATAACAAAGCAAAGGTAAGAGAAGCTCTCTCTACCCACCTTCCTTCCATAACAAAGCAAAGGCAAGAGAAGCTCTCTATCCATCTTCCTCCCTAATACAGACTACAGAGAAGATTTCTCTACCCACCTTCTTTAATAAACCAAACACAAGAGAAGCTCTCTGCCCAAAGCAACGCAATCCATCTTCCTCCCTAATACAGAGAAGCTCTCTCTACCCACCTTCCTTCCATAACAAAGCAAACGCAAGAGAAGCTCTCTCTACCCACAAGACACCTTTTATTTGCTGTTACTTTCCCAAAGGACCTTGTGTGATTTCAAAAGGGGAGGAGTTATGCCATCTGACTTCAATCATATCCTACATCATGTGACATTCACTTCCTGCATAATATGACCCTGGGCTTCCAGAATATTTATACTATTCAGGAAATAAAAAGGGTCAAAAATATTCTCCATAGAAAGTCTATAAAGAGACGTCTATGAAGGTTCGGAGAAAGAATAGAGTCAGCTCTGTGCCCGCGTGCTCTGTCTCTCACCAATAGTACACGTGAAGGTGACCACGGCCGCCCGGATCTCAGAGACCATCTCCACGTGGAAGTCCTGGGTCTGATCCTTCTCCGTGACATTCTCCAGCAGGAGGTTTAACACTTCCAAGGTGCAGGGATCCCGAACATTCTCTACAAGGAACAGGGGGGCTGCGAGGTTTAAACACAGAGAAAACAGAGGAGATGTTAGAGTGGAGAGGGCAGAATGTATTCCCGCAATATCTTTTCAACCACGTATATTCAGGGTGTGCGGGGGTCTTTTAGGGGTTCCTCCACATATTCAGGGTGTGCGGGTGTTTTTTAGGGGCTCCTCCATATATTCAGGGTGTGTGGGTGTGTTTTTAGGGGTCCTCCATATATTCAGGGTGTGTGGGGTGTCTTTTTAGGGGTTCCTCCATATATTCAGGGTGTGCGGGTGTCTTTTTAGGGGCTCTCCATATATTCAGGGTGTGCGGGTGGTGTTTTTAGGGGCTCCCCATGTATTCAGGGTGTGCGGGTGTCTTTTTGGGGTTCCTCCATATTTTCAGGGTGTGCGGGTGTGTTTTTAGGGGCTCCTCCATAACTTCAGGGTGTGTGGGTGTCTTTTTAGGGGTTCCTCCATATATTCAGGGTGTGTGGGTGTCTTTTTAGGGGTCCTCCATATATTCAGGGTGTGCGGGTGTGTTTTTAGGGGTTCTCCATATATTCAGGGTGTGCGGGTGTCTTTTTAGGGGCTCCTCCATGTATTCAGGGTGTGCGGGTGTCTTTTAGGGGTTTCTCCATATATTCAGGGTGTGCGGGTGTGTTTTTAGGGGTTCCTCCATATATTCAGGGTGTGCGGGTGTGTTTTTAGGGGTTTCCTCCATATTTCAGGGTGTGCGGGTGTGTTTTTAGGGGCTCCTCCATATATTCTGGGTGTGTGGGTGTCTTTTTAGGGGTTTCTCCATATATTCAGGGTGTGCGGGTGTGTTTTTAGGGGTTCTTCATATATTCAGGGTGCTCTTTTTAGGGGTTTCTCCATATATTCAGGGTGTGCGGGTGTCTTTTTTAGGGGTTCCTCCATATTTTCAGGGTGTGCGGGGGTTTTTATAGGGGCTCCTTCATATATTCAGGGTGTGCGGGTGTCTTTTTAGGGGTTCCTCCATATATTCAGGGTGTGTGGATGTCTTTTTAGGGGTTCCTCCATATATTCAGGGTGTGCGGGTGTCTTTTTAGGGGTTCCTCCATATATTCAGGTGTGTGCGGGTGTGTTTTTAGGGGCTCCTCCATATATTCAGGGTGTGCGGGTGTGTTTTTAGGGGTTCCTCCATATATTCTGGGTGTGTGGATGTGTTTTTTAGGGGTTCTCCATATATTCAGGGTGTGCGGGTGTGTTTTTAGGGGTTCCCTCCATATCAGGGTGTGCGGGTGTTCTTTTTAGGGGTTCCTCCATATATTCAGATGTGCGGGTGTCTTTTTAGGGGTTCCTCCATATATTCAGGGTGTGCGGGTGTGTTTTAGGGGTTCCTCCATATATTCAGGGTGTGTGGGTGTCTTTTTAGGGGTTCCTCCATATATTCAGAGTGTGCGGGTGTCTTTTTAGGGTTCCTCCATATATTCAGAGTGTGCGGGTGTCTTTTTAGGGTTCCTCCATATATTCAGGGTGTGCGGTGTGTTTTTAGGGGTTCCTCCATATATTCAGGGTGTGCGGGTGTCTTTTTAGGGGTTCCTCCATATATTCAGAGTGTGCGGGTGTCTTTTTTTAGGGGTTCCTCCATATATTCAGAGTGTGCGGGTGTCTTTTTAGGGGTTCCTCCATATATTCAGGGTGGGTGCGGTGTGTTTTTAGGGGTTCCTCCATATATTCAGGGTGTGCGGGTGTCTTTTTTAGGGGTTCCTCCATATATTCAGAGTGTGTGGGTGTCTTTTTAGGGGTTCCTCCATATATTCAGGGTGTGTGGATGTCTTTTTAGGGGTTCCTCCGTATATTTGAAGGTGTGGTGTTTAGGTGGCTCCTCCATATATTCAGGGTGTGTGGGTGTGTTTTTAGGGGCTCTCCATATATTCAGGGTGTGTGGGTGTCTTTTTAGGGGCTCCCCATTATTCAGGGTGTGCGGGTGTTGTTTTTAGGGGTTCCTCCATATATTCAGGGTGTGTTTTTTAGGGGGCTCCTCCATATATTCAGGGTGTGTGGGTGTGTTTTTAGGGGCTCCTCCATATATTCAGGGTGTGTGGGTGTCTTTTTAGGGGCTCCTCCATATATTCAGGGTGTGCGGGTGTGTTTTTAGGGGTTCCTCTATATATTCAGGGTGTGCGGGTGTGTTTTTAGGGGTTCCTCCATATATTCAGGGTGTGCGGGTGTGTGGGTGTAACCTATAATAAGTGCCTCGCTGTGTTCAGACACTTTGCTCTTGTGACGTTTTATTGATATAAATCTTCTGTTATGTTGTTAATATTTCTGTTAATTTCAGGTTTGTGTTTATTTGATGTCAGGTGGGGGAGGGGCAGAATTGGAGCGCTTGGTGCAGCACTGAGCCTCCCTGCACCTGGTCCCGTTTCTCCCTGTGACATTGCAGTGGGTGCAGGGAGACCCATGTGGCTCATCACGGAGAGGGCACAGGGTGATCACAGGATGTCCCATTATTTTTGGAAAATGCCTGTTATGTATTGATTACTTCCTGCGCCCGCAGTTTTCCCCCTACCGCCCCGATTTAACGGGAGATTGTAATGCAGATGCAAAAAATGCTGCCTGCATTTGTAGCGGGCGTTACACCCCTGGATGCTCACGGCAGCGCTGAGCGCAGCCGCGAGCATCCACTTGTTGGAGTCCATTGAGCCAGACACTGGCGGTCACATGACCAGCCGGATCTCGCCTCGTGAGAATTACTTATTTATTTATAAAGGATTTTACCAGGAAGGATACATTGAGATTTCTCTCGTTTTCAAGTATGTCCTGGGTTCAAGAACATTGAAGTGTTACAGTTACAGAAATACAAAGTAATATAATGTAAGATATTAAAAACACAAATATACAGATTAACAGAAAATAAATATGTAGGAAATATAGTCACTGTGTTACATGTTTACAGGTGCATTCTGTATATAGTCACTATGTTACATGTTTACAGGCGCATTCTCTATATAGTCACTGTGTTACATGTTTACAGGTACATTCTGTATATAGTCACTGTGTTACATGATTACAGGTACATTCTGTATATAGTCACTGTGTTACATGTTTACAGGTGCATTCTGTATATAGTCACTGTGTTACATGTTTACAGGCGCATTCTGTATATAGTCACTATGTTACATGTTTACAGGCGCATTCTGTATATAGTCATTATGTTACATGTTTACAGGTGCATTCTGTATATAGTCACTATGTTACATGTTTACAGGTGCATTCTGTATATAGTCACTATGTTACATGTTTACAGGCGCATTCTCTATATAGTCACTGTGTTACATGTTTACAGGTGCATTCTGTATATAGTCACTGTGTTACATGTTTACAGGTAACATTCTGTATATAGTCACTGTGTTACATGATTACAGGTACATTCTTCTATATAGTCACTGTGTTACATGTTTACAGGTGCATTCTGTATATAGTCACTGTGTTACATGTTTACAGGCGCATTCTGTATATAGTCACTATGTTACATGTTTACAGGTGCATTCTGTATATAGTCATTATGTTACATGTTTACAGGTGCATTCTGTATATAGTCACTGTGTTACATGTTTACAGGTGCATTCTGTATATAGTCACTAGGTTACATTGTTTACAGGCGCATTCTGTATATAGTCACTGTGTTACATGTTTACAGGTGCATTCTGTATATAGTCATTATGTTACATGTTTACAGGTGCATTCTGTATATAGTCACTGTGTTACATGTTTACAGGTGCATTCTGTATATAGTCACTGTGTTACATGTTTACAGGTGCATTCTGTATATAGTCACTGTGTTACATGTTTACAGGCGCATTCTGTATATAGTCACTGTGTTACATGTTTACAGGCGCATTCTGTAATGTTAAACATTTGGGGAATAGAAAGGAGCAGCCTATTTTACATTCCAGCAATTGGAGTTCAATAAGTATGTATTAACACTTTCCGCATCTGCTTCCTGGCTAGAAACTGGTGATTGGATATACATTTCTGAGTTCCTTTGAGGTAGGACATTATCACCCATCATCCACAGTCACCCACATCTCATCTGATCGCCTGCATACTTTTGCTGGTAGGACATTATCACCCATCATCCACAGTCACCCACATCTCATCTGATCGCCTGCATACTTTTGCTGGTAGGACATTATCACCCATCATCCACAGTCACCCACATCTCATCTGATCGCCTGCATACTTTTGCTGGTAGGACATTATCACCCATCATCCACAGTCACCCACATCTCATCTGATCGCCTGCATACTTTTGCTGGTAGGACATTATCACCCATCATCCACAGTCACCCACATCTCATCTGATCGCCTGCATACTTTTGCTGGTAGGACATTATCACCCATCATCCACAGTCACCCACATCTCATCTGATCGCCTGCATACTTTTGCTGGTAGGACATTATCACCCATCATCCACAGTCACCACACATCTCATCTGATCGCCTGCATACTTTTGCTGGTAGGACATTATCACCATCATCCACAGTCACCCACATCTCATCTGATCGCCTGCATACTTTTGCTGGTAGGACATTATCACCCATCATCCACAGTCACCCACAGTCACCCACATCTCATCTGATCGCCTGCATACTTTTGCTGGTAGGACATTATCACCCATTCATCCACAGTCACCCACATCTCATCTGATCGCCTGCATACTTTTGCTGGTAGGACATTATCACCCATCATCCACAGTCACCCACATCTCATCTGATCGCCTGCATACTTTTGCTGGTAGGACATTATCACCCATCATCCACAGTCACCCACATCTCATCTGATCGCCTGCATACTTTTGCTGGTAGGACATTATCACCCATCATCCACAGTCACCCACATCTCATCTGATCGCCTGCATACTTTTGCTGGTAAGACATTATCACCCATTATTCAGACACACCACATCTCATCTGATCATCTGATCGCCTGCATATTGGTATTTTCTATTTTTTATTATATTTATTTTGTTTTTCTCCACCATTTGCTTTGCTAATTAGCATGTGAATCTCCTACACCTATTGACACACAGCCCATCCAGCTTCAGCTGTTTACCTTCTAACTGCCTGAATGCAATCAGCCCGCCCTATATCACTACTATCCCAGGCTCTTTGAGCCAGGCTCTGAGTGTCATTTGCAAGCGGCATTTTTAAGTGGACAGCCAGAGTTGTTTCCTGGAGGAAGGAACTGCAAGGCCCACTTTTACTCTGGGTAAACGCACGTCTATATCATGCTTTCTCTCACGCTTCTACTCTTTACTTCTACCTTTCTCCTTAAATGGAACTCCTGCCCCTCTACCACCGACCCCTACACTATCTGCATCTCTCCCTCCCTCCTCTTGTCCCACATGATGGCCTCGCATGAGCTCCTTTGTTTCCTCAGAACATGGTCTCCCTCTAACTCTCGCGCTGCCAATCACTCCCACTCCCACAAATCCCATTCCCACCTTCTCTTTCTCACCCTCCTGCTGCTACTCTCTTCAGGTGACATATCCCCTAACCCTGGCCCCACAACACATCCAATACTTCCCTCTCATCCTATCTCCATCGCACATAAATCACCTCCCTGCAAGCCCAGCAACCTCATCCCCATAATCCCTCAGCGCCTGTCCTCTTTCTCCTGCGCCCTCTGGAACGCTCGCTCTGTGTGCAACAAACTCACAGCAATCCATGACCTCTTCCTTTCAAACTCCTTCAACCTCCTAGCTTTAACTGAAACCTGGATAACTCCCTCTGACACGGCCTCCGTTGCTGCTCTCTCACATGGCGGTCTACACTTGAGTCATACCCCCAGACCGGGTGAGAGAAATGGTGGCGGGGTCGGAATCCTGCTCTCTCCCACCTGCACCTACCAGCATCTCCCTCCACCCCCATCCCTCTCCTTCTCCTCCTTCGAGACACACTGCATCCGCCTGTTCTCTCCTCTGGCTCTCAGGGTGGCAGTCATCTACCGCCCACCGGGACCAACCTCCCAGTTCTTTGACCACTTTGCTACCTGGCTCTCTCACTTTCTGTCTTCTAATCTTCCATGCCTAGTTCTCGGGGACTTCAACATTCCCATTGACGATCCTTCCGCCCCTGCTGCCTCCAAACTTCTTTCACTCACGTCCTCCCTTGGACTCACACAATCCTCCCTCCTCCCTACCCACCGCGATGGTCACGCTATTGACCTTGTCTTTTCCAACCTCTGCTCCATTTCTGAGTTCAACTGTCGCCCTTTCCCCATCTCTGACCACCACCTTCTCTCTTTCAACCTATCTGGACTTCCTAAACACCCTGCTCCCCCACCCCGCACACACACTCGCAGAATCTACAGGCTGTGGACCCCCATCAATTCTCCAACCTACTTCACCACCTCCCTCATACCTCATCCTTCACCTGCCCTGATGCTGCCACTAATCACTACAACACTACGCTTATCTCTGCTCTAGACACTCTTGCTCCTCTTCGACTCTGTAAGGCCCCACGCCGCCAGCTTCAGCCCTGGCACACCCTCCAGACTCGCTACCTGCAAAGATGCTCCCGCACCGCAGAGCGTGCCTGGAGGAAATCCCGCTCTGAAGCTGATTTTGTTCACTTCAAGTTTATTCTCCGGTCATACACCTCTGCCCTCCACTTGGCCAAACAATCCTTCTTCTCATCTCTTATATCTACGCTGTCCTCCAACCCTAAACGGCTCTGGTCCACCTTCAACACCCTCCTCTACCCACCTGCACCTCCCCCCTCAGCTGCCTTCAGCGCTCAAGAGCTGGCAGACTACTTCCTCAGTAAAACTCTAACTATCAGAAGCAACATCCCAACACAAGATAGTTATCTGCCACCTCCACTCCCACAGGTCCCATCTGCCACCCTCTGCCGCTTCCTCCCAACCACTGAGGAGGAAGTCAATTCCTTATTGTCCTCCTCACATCTCACCACGTGCCCGCTCGACCCCATTCCCTCACATCTAATTCCTCCCCTCTCCTCCTCCCTCACCCCTGCTCTCACACACATCTTCAACCTATCTCTCTCCACTGGCTCCTTTCCATCCGCCTTCAAACACGCGCTAGTTACCCCTTTACTAAAGAAACCATCCCTAGATCCCAACTCTCCATCCAACTACCGTCCTGTATCCCTGCTTCCCTTTACCTCTAAGCTCTTAGAAAAACTAGTCTTCAACCGCCTCTCCCATCTTCCTGTCCTCCAATTCCCTACTTGACCCCCTGCAATCTGGCTTCCGTCCCCTACACTCAACTGAAACTGCCCTCACCAAAGTCACCAACGACCTCCTAACTGCTAAAAAACACGGCCACTATTCTATTCTCATCCTGCTTGACCTCTCGGCTGCTTTTGACACTGTTGACCACCACCCCTCCTTCTACAGACCCTCAACTCTCTGGGTCTCGGTGACACTGCACTTGCTTGGATTGACTCCTATTTATCCAACAGGTCCTTCTGTGTGTCCTTTGCTGGTAACTCCTCCTCCTCATTGCCTCTATCTGTTGTGTACCTCAAGGCTCTGTCCTTGGTCCTCTGCTCTTTTCCATCTACACCTCCTCCCTGGGCAAAATCATCAACAGCTTTGGCTTTAATTACCACCTCTACGCTGATGACACTCAGATCTACCTCTCTACCCCTGATCTCTCTCCCCCTGTCCTTTCCAAAGTCAGTGACTGTTTATCTGGCATCTCCTCCTGGATGGCCTCCCACCACCTAAAGATCAACATGTCAAAGACTGAGCTCCTACTTATTCCTCCCTCTAATGCCGCCCCACCTGACTTCTCGATCACGGTGGAGGGTATCATCTCCCCATCAAACCAAGTTCGCTGTCTTGGAGTTACACTTGACTCTGCTCTTTCCTTCATCCCCCACATCAAGTCTCTTTCCTCCTCCTGCCGATACCAACTGCGTAATATTTACAGAATTCGGCCATTTCTTACCGCTGTCGCCACAAAACAACTCATACACGCCTGGTAATCTCCCGACTCGACTATTGCAATAATCTCTTATCTGGCCTCCCTCTGTCCCACCTCTCCCCCCTACAATCCATCCTGAACGCCTCCGCCAGGCTAATTCACCTCACCCGCCGCTCTGTCTCTGCCGCTCCCCTCTGCGAGTCCCTTCACTGGCTCCCCATCCACTGCAGAATTAAGTTCAAAATCCTTATCCTTACATACAAAACCCTCACTAACTCAGCTCCCCACTACCTGTCCTCACTAATCACCAAATACACCCCAGCCCGCTCCCTAAGGTCAAACAGTGACCTGCGCCTAGCTTCTCCCCGCATCACCTCTTCCCATGATAGACTGCAGGATTTCTCACGCGCAGCCCCCACTCTCTGGAACGCTCTCCCTCGTACTGTCAGACTTTCCCCTAACTTCTCTTCCTTCAAACGCTCCCTGAAAACATTCCTATTTAGGGAAGCCTACCACCCAACTCACTGACGCAACCATCAATCACTCTCACCTTACAGTCCTCTCCTCCTGTTTCCAACCCCAACCCTCCCAGATTGTGAGTTCCTACGGGAATAGGGCCCTCATCTCCTCCTGTACTGTTTGTCAAATGTTGTTCAATGTATTGTAACCCTGTCTATACTGTGCTTATTGTACAGCGCTGCGGAATATGCTGGCGCTTTATAAATAAAGAATAATAAATAATATAAAAAATTCTGTATTAGTCACTATGTTACATGTTTACAGGTGCATTCTGTATATAGTCACCGTGTTACATGTTTACAGGCGCATTCTGTATATAGTCACTGTGTTACATGTTTACAGGTGCATTCTGTATATAGTCACTGTGTTACATGTTTACAGTGCATTCTGTATATAGTCATTATGTTACATGTTTACAGGCGCATTCTGTAATATAGTCACTGTGTTACATGTTTACAAGCACATTCTGTATATAGTCACTGTGTTACATGTTTACAGGTGCATTCTGTATATAGTCACTATGTTACATGTTTACAGGCGCATTCTGTATATAGTCACTGTGTTACATGTTTTACAGGCGCATTCTGTATATAGTCATTATGTTACATGTTTACAGCTGCATTCTGTATATAGTCACTGTGTTACATGTTTACAGGTGCATCCTGTATATAGTCACTGTGTTACATGTTTACAGGTGCATTCTGTATATAGTCACTGTGTTACATGTTTACAGGTGCATTCTGTATATAGTCACCGTGTTACATGTTTACAGGCGCATTCTGTATATAGTCACTGTGTTACATGTTTACAGGTGCATTCTGTATATAGTCACCGTGTTACATGTTTACAGGTGCATTCTGTATATAGTCATTATGTTACATGTTTACAGGCGCATTCTGTATATAGTCACTGTGTTACATGTTTACAGGCGCATTCTGTATATAGTCACTGTGTTACATGTTTACAGGTGCATTCTGTATATAGTCACTATGTTACATGTTTACAGGCGCATTCTCTATATAGTCACTGTGTTACATGTTTACAGGTGCATTCTGTATATAGTCACTGTGTTACATGTTTACAGGTACATTCTGTATATAGTCACTGTGTTACATGATTACAGGTACATTCTGTATATAGTCACTGTTACATGTTTACAGGTGCATTCTGTATATAGTCACTGTGTTACATGTTTACAGGCGCATTCTGTATATAGTCACTATGTTACATGTTTACAGGTGCATTCTGTATATAGTCACTGTGTTACATGTTTACAGGCGCATTCTGTATATAGTCACTGTGTTACATGTTTACAGGTGCATTCTGTATATAGTCACCGTGTTACATGTTTACAGGTGCATTCTGTATATAGTCACTGTGTTACATGTTTACAGGTGCATTCTGTATATAGTCATTATGTTACATGTTTACAGGCGCATTCTGTATATAGTCACTGTGTTACATGTTTACAAGCACATTCTGTATATAGTCACTGTGTTACATGTTTACAGGTGCATTCTGTATATAGTCACTATGTTACATGTTTACAGGCGCATTCTGTATATAGTCACTGTGTTACATGTTTACAGGCGCATTCTGTATATAGTCATTATGTTACATGTTTACAGCTGCATTCTGTATATAGTCACTGTGTTACATGTTTACAGGTGCATCCTGTATATAGTCACTGTGTTACATGTTTACAGGTGCATTCTGTATATAGTCACTGTGTTACATGTTTACAGGTGCATTCTGTATATAGTCACTGTGTTACATGTTTACAGGCGCATTCTGTATATAGTCACTGTGTTACATGTTTACAGGTGCATTCTGTATATAGTCACTGTGTTACATGTTTACAGGCGCATTCTGTATATAGTCACTGTGTTACATGTTTACAGGTGCATTCTGTATATAGTCACTGTGTTACATGTTTACAGGTGCATTCTGTATATAGTCACTGTGTTACATGTTTACAGGTGCATTCTGTATATAGTCACTGTGTTACATGTTTACAGGTGCATTCTGTATATAGTCACTGTGTTACATGTTTACAGGCGCATTCTGTATATAGTCACTGTGTTACATGTTTACAGGTGCATTCTGTATATAGTCACTGTGTTACATGTTTACAGGTGCATTCTGTATATAGTCACTGTGTTACATGTTTACAGGTGCATTATGTATATAGTCACTGTGTTACATGTTTACAGGCGCATTATGTATATAGTCACTGTGTTACATGTTTACAGGCGCATTCTGTATATAGTCACTGTGTTACATGTTTACAGGTGCATTCTGTATATAGTCACTGTGTTACATGTTTACAGGTGCATTCTGTATATAGTCACTGTGTTACATGTTTACAGGCGCATTCTGTATATAGTCACTGTGTTACATGTTTACAGGTGCATTCTGTATATAGTCACCGTGTTACATGTTTACAGGCGCATTCTGTATAGTCCCTGTGTTACATGTTTACAGGCGCATTCTGTACATAGTCACTATGTTACAGGTTTACAGGTGCATTCTGTATATAGTCACTGTGTTACATGTTTACAGGTGCATTCTGTACATAGTCACTGTGTTACATGTTTACAGGTGCATTCTGTATATAGTCACTGTGTTACATGTTTACAGGTGCATTCTGTATATAGTCACTGTGTTACATGTTTACAGGCGCATTCTGTATATAGTCACTGTGTTACATGTTTACAGGTGCATTCTGTATATAGTCACTGTGTTACATGTTTACAGGCGCATTCTGTACATAGTCACTATGTTACAGGTTTACAGGTGCATTCTGTATATAGTCACTATGTTACATGTTTACAGGTGCATTCTGTATATAGTCACTGTGTTACATGTTTACAGGTGCATTCTGTATATAGTCACTGTGTTACATGTTTACAGGTGCATTCTGTATATAGTCACTGTGTTACATGTTTACAGGTGCATTCTGTATATAGTCACTGTGTTACATGTTTACAGGTGCATTCTGTATATAGTCACCGTGTTACATGTTTACAGGCGCATTCTGTATAGTCCCTGTGTTACATGTTTACAGGCGCATTCTGTATATAGTCACTATGTTACATGTTTACAGGCGCATTCTGTATATAGTCACTGTGTTACATGTTTACAGGTGCATTCTGTATATAGTCACTATGTTACATGTTTACAGGTGCATTCTGTATATAGTCACTGTGTTACATGTATACAGGTGCATTCTGTATATAGTCACTGTGTTACATGTTTACAGGTGCATTCTGTATTGAGGTATGTTAGTAAGGAGCTCTTGAGTGACTTAAGACTGGGGGAAGATTTGATGGCGTCTGGGAGGTTATTCCATAATTGTGGTGCTCTGTAGGAAAATGAGGATGGATCCACTGTCTTTTTGTATTGTGGTATTGCAAGTAAGGTGCTGTTCCTGGATCGGAGGTTATAGGATGAGGGAGCTGCTGGGGGAAGCAGTCTATTCAGGTAGGGTGGCAGCTTCCCAGAAAAGCTCTTAAACACCATGCTGGAAATGTGAAGGGTGCGTCTGGATTCCAGCGATGGCCAGTTTAGCTCTTTTAACATGTCACAATGGTGGGTCATGTAGTTACATTGTAATGCAAAGCGGCAGAATGAGTTATACAATGTAGTAAGTTTATGAAGGTGTGTTTGCGGGGCGGCTGCTTACACTACATCTCCGTAATCAATAGCCGGCATAAGTATTTGCTGTACAATCTGCTTTCTTACCGCAGGATTAGGCAGGTCAGCGTAGTGATACGCTGGGGGAGAATGAGGAACTTTTTCCCCCAGTCTGTCCCTGTTCCCGCTGGACGGAGGAGGCGGTTGGAGCCGCAGTCCTCGCCGCGAGACAGGAGGCGAGTACACAAATCCTTTTTTTATTTTTTTTGGCTGGTGTTAATGGATTGTGCAGAAGCGGAATCCATTAACACCAAGTCCTGGCTGTGGTTAACTTTTCGCTGACCAGAGCCAGACGTTAATCAGCGTTAGGACTTTGTAATCCAGCGCTGATTAACACTTTACGCTCCACATGTTAAGTATAGGGAGCGCAAAGTACAGTAACCGCGCGCTGAAAAGCACAAGATACCAAACGCGTTACTTAACCGGTTAGCGTTTGAATGGTAATATGCGGTGAACACCGCGGCAAATGTTAATGCTCCTGCAAGTGAAGGTTAACGTTAGCACCTGGAATGTGATGTGGCCCCGTCTCCTGCTCTGACCTCTGACCTGGAAGCAGTTCTATGATCCAACATGATTCCTCACACAAGCAGCTCGCAGTGTCTTCATTTCTACACGTGAAACAATCCCCCTCATGTCTCTTACCTGATTCCACAACTTCCTCGTGTTTTGACGACAAATCCTAAACGAGAGAGAGAGCGGTGAAATGGATTCATAAAATTCTGTTTCCATAAATATTTATTATTCATAACGTCCAGAAAAACACAATGAAATCCTGAGAGTCACAGCAGCACAACTCCCACAACTCCCGCCACACACAGCGCAGCACAACTCCCGCCACACACAGCGCAGCACAACTCCCGCCACACACAGCGCAGCACAACTCCCACCACACACAGCGCAGCACAACTCCCGCCACACACAGCGCAGCTCCCACAACTCCAGCCACACAACTTCCACAACTCCAGCTACACACAGCGCAGAACAACACCCACAGCTCCAGGACATTCCTCGTGCCACGTCCATGACTCAGGCGAGGAACCCTCTGGCCGTATCAGGCTGTGCTGATTCTTACCTTCGCAGCAGCTTCTGAAGTTGCCGTTTCTGGCAAAGTGACGATGAGGTTTAACGGGTTTTCTCGCGGTAAATTCATGGTATGGCTTTGTTTCTGGAGCACCCGATCCCGCACTACAATATAACCCGGACACAACGTATCCCCGTGAGAAGGAACATGTCCCATGATAAAAGACACATCACACAGGAATTAATGGATTCACTCTCAACCAGTGCCTCTCATTAACCCCGATCCGCCCCTCTCATTAACCCGTCCCTCTCATTAACCCCCAACCAGTGCCTCTCATTAACCCCGATCCGCCCCTCTCATTAACCCCGATCCGCCCCTCTCATTAACCCGTCCCTCTCATTAACCCCGATCCGCCCCTCTCATTAACCCGTCCCTCTCATTAACCCCCAACCAGTGCCTCTCATTAACCCGTCCCTCTCATTAACCCCGATCCGCCCCTCTCATTAACCCGTCCCTCTCATTAACCCCCAACCAGTGCCTCTCATTTAACCCATGCCTCTCATTAACCCCGATCCGCCCCTCTCATTAACCCGTCCCTCTCATTAACCCCCAACCAGTGCCTCTCAATTAACCCCAACCCATCCCTCTCATTAACCTGTGCCTCTCATTAACCTGTGCCTCTCATTTAACCCCCGATCCATCCCTCTCATTTCATTAATCCCCCGAACCATCCCACTCATTTAACCTCCGACACGTCCATCTCAATAACCCCCAACCAGTGCCTCTCATTAACCCCGATCCGCCCTCTCATTTAACCCATGTCTCTCATTAACCCCGATCCGCCCCTCTCATTAACCCCCAACCAGTGCCTCTCATTAGCCCCAACCAGTGCCTCTCATTTAACCCCAACCCATCCCTCTCATTAACCTGTGCCTCTCATTTAACCCCAACCCATCCCTCTCATTAACCTGTGCCTCTCATTTAACCCCAACCCATCCCTCTCATTAACCTGTGCCTCTCATTAACCTGTGCCTCTCATTACAATGTAACTACACGACCCACCATTGTGACATGTTAAAAGAGCTAAACTGGCCATCACTGGAATCCAGACGCACCCTTCACCTTTCCAACCTGGTGTTTAAGAGCTTTTCTGGGAAGCTACCACCCTACCTGAATAGACTGCTTCCCCCAGCAGTTCCCTCATCCTATAACCTCCGATCCAGGACCAGCACCTTACTTGCAATACCACAATACAAAAAGAAAGTGGCTCGATCCTCTTTTTCCTACGGAGCACCGCAAATATGGAATAACCTCCCAGACGCCATCAAATCTTCCCCCAGTCTTAAGTCCCTTAAGAGCTCCATATTAGCATACCTCAATAAGGAATGCACCTGTAAACATGTAACATAATAACTACATTTCCTCCATATTTATTTTTCTGTTAATCTGCATATTTGGTCCTGTGTTAATATCTTGCATTTTACTATTTTGTATTTCTGTAACCACTCAATGTTCTCGAACCCAGGACATACTAGAAAAAGAGAGAAATCTCAATGTATCCTTCCTGGTAAAATCCTTTTATAAATAAATAAATAAATAAATTAACCTGTGCCTCTCATTAACCTGTGCCTCTCATTTAACCCCCGATCCATCCCTCTCATTTCATTAATCCCCCGAACCATCCCACTCATTTAACCTCCGACACGTCCATCTCAATAACCCCTTGACCCTTCCCTCTCATCAACGCCCGACTCGTGTCTCTCACTAACCCCCAACCTGTGCCTCCCAGTATTCCCGACCCGTGCCTCTCACTTAACCCTGACCCGTGCCAGTCACGTACTTCCAACCCGTGCCTTTCACCAACCCCTGATCAGTACCTCTCATTAACCCCCAACCCATTACACTCATTAACCTCCCATCTGTGCCCGTCATTAAACCCCATCCCGTGCCCCAACCCATGCCTCTCATTAACCCCAGACCTGTGCCTCTTATTAACCCCTTACCATTCCCTCCCAGTAACCCCATCCCACGCTTCCCAGTAATCCCTGACCCGTGCCTACCAGTATCCCGACCCATGCCTCTCATTAACCCCAGACACCCGTCCCTCATTAACCCGTGTCTGTCTCTCATTCACCCCAGACCCGTGCCACTTTACACCATTGCAGTCGTTAGCCTCCAAAACTGCCCTTTATGCTTCACTACATACCAATAACCCCCCCCTAACCCCATACCCCTGGAAGGTACCTGTCTCCTGGTTGAAGTGTATCAGGACGTGTCCCTTGGTGCAGTCCATGTCCTCCATCACACACTCCCCTCCATTCGATTTCTTCTGGCTCCCAAAATAAACCAACAACTTGCTTTTCATCTGTTTCAGCTTCTCTGGCCCCAAATCCCAGTGAAGGGCCACAGGGTAAAGGTTTCTGTCCGCCATGCTGAGCGCTGGCTGGGTGTGAGGCTCTAGATAAGGGAGGGTGTTAGGTGTCAGCTCCTATGGTTAACATTAGTGTGAGTGAGCTCTGTGGGGCCTTGAGTGTGAGCTGGAGCCTGGCTCTGTGTGAGTGTGAGCTGGAGCCTGGCTCTGTGTGAGCCGGAGCTGCAGCCTGGCTCGGTGTGAGTGTGAGCCGGAGCCTGGCTCGGTGTGAGGGTGAGCTGGAGCCTGGCTCTGTGTGAGTGTGAGCCGGAGCCGCAGCCTGGCTCGGTGTGAGTGTGAGCTGGAACCTGTCTCTGTGCGCGTGTGAGCCGGAGCCGCAGCCTGGCTCGGTGTGAGGGTGAGCCGGAGCCTGGCTCGTGTGAGGGTGAGCTGGAGCCTGCTCGGTGTGAGGGTGAGCTGGAGCCTGTCTCGGTGTGAGGTGTGAGCTGGAGCCTGGCTCGGTGTGAGGGTGAGCCGGAGCCTGGCTCGTGTGAGGGTGAGCCGGAGCCTGGCTCGTGTGAGGGTGAGCTGGAGCCTGGCTCGGTGTGAGGGTGAGCTGGAGCCTGGCTCGGTGTGAGGGTGAGCCGGAGCCTGGCTCGGTGTGAGGGTGAGCTGGAGCCTGGCTCTGTGTGAGTGTGAGCTGGAACCTGTCTCTGTGCGCGTGTGAGCCGGAGCCGCAGCCTGGCTCGGTGTGAGGGTGAGCCGGAGCCTGGCTCGGTGTGAGGGTGAGCCGGAGCCTGGCTCGGTGTGAGGGTGAGCCGGAGCCTGGCTCGGTGTGAGGGTGAGCCGGAGCCTGGCTCGGTGTGAGGGTGAGCTGGAGCCTGGCTCGGTGTGAGGAGTGAGCCGGAGCCTGGCTCGGTGTGAGGGTGAGCTGGAGCCTGGCTCGGTGTGAGGGTGAGCCGGAGCCTGGCTCGGTGTGAGGGTGAGCTGGAGCCTGGCTCGGTGTGAGGGTGAGCCGGAGCCTGGCTCGGTGTGAGGGTGAGCTGGAGCCTGGCTCGGTGTGAGGGTGAGCCGGAGCCTGGCTCGGTGTGAGGGTGAGCCGGAGCCTGGCTGTGAGCGTCTCCTTTGGGCAGCAGCTGCTAAATATAGAATTTACTTTCTGTTTCGTTTCTAGATAATCTCTGTGCTGTTTGGTTTCTGGTTCCGCCTTTTCTTGGAAAACCCCAGAGGCCAGAGTGTCCATAAACAGCGCTTGGAGCATTTCCTTCTATGACTCACAGGGCTGTATCCTGGCTGAGAGTGATGGGAGCTTTGTGCACTGACAACTATAAAACGTACACATTCTTCACATGTGAGGTCACGTAACTCTGCTCATACACAACGCGCATTACAGTGAGTTTTATTGCTGTGCAGCTCTGTGATACGCTCATACACAGCACACATTACTGTGAGTTTTATTGCTGTGGAGTTCTGTGATACGCTCATACACAGAGCACATTATTGTGAGTTTTATTGCTGTGGATGCTGTGATACAGTAATTTGCAGTGTGTATGAGCGTATCACAGAATCCACAGCAATAAAACTCACAGCAATATGCGCTGTGTATGAGCATATCACAGAGCTACACAGCAATAAAACTCTCAGTAATTGGCAGTGTGTATGAGTGTGATTTTTATTGCTGTGTAGCTCTGTGATACACTCATACACACCGCACATTACTGTGAGTTTTATTGCTGTGGAGCTCTGTGATACGCTCATACACACCGCACATTGCTGTGAGTTTTATTGCTGTGGATGCTGTGATACGCTCATACACACTGCAAATTACTGTATCACAGCATCCACAGCAATAAAACTCTCAGTAATGTGCGGTGTGTATGAGCGTATCACAGAGCTCCAAAGCAATAAAATTCACAGTAATGCGGTGTGTATGAGTGTATCACAAAG
This sequence comes from Leptobrachium leishanense, assembly GCA_009667805.1. NCBI lineage: Eukaryota > Metazoa > Chordata > Amphibia > Anura > Megophryidae > Leptobrachium > Leptobrachium leishanense. The sequence goes on along the minus strand of CM019069.1, from coordinate 5,479,757 downwards.
CTCCACAGCAATAAAACTCCCAGTAATTTGCAGTGTGTATGAGCGTGAGTTTTATAGCAGTGGAGCTCTATGATACGCTCATACACAGCACACATTACTGTGAGGTTTATTGCTGTGGAGCTCTGTGATACACTCATATACACTGCGTATTACTGTGAGTTTTATTGCAGTGGAGCTCTATGATACGCTCATACACACTGCACACATTACTGTGAGTTTTATTGCTGTGGAGCTCTGTGATACGCTAATACACACCGCACATTACTGTGAGTTTTATTGCTGTGGAGCTCTGTGATACACTCATACACACTGCACATTACCGTGAGTTTTATTGCTGTGGAGCTTTGTGATACGCTCATACACACTGCACATTACTGTGAGTTTTATTGCTGTGGAGCTCTGTGATACACTCATACACACCGCACATTACTGTGAGTTTTATTGCTGTGGAGCTCTGTGATACGCTCATACACACCGCACATTACTGTGAGTTTTATTGCTGTGGAGCTCTGTGATACACTCATACACACCGCACATTACTGTGAGTTTTATTGCAGTGGAGCTCTATGATACGCTCATACACAGCACACATTACTGTGAGTTTTATTGCTGTGGAGCTCTGTGATACGCTCATACACACCGCACATTACTGTGAGTTTTATTGCTGTGGAGCTCTGTGATACACTCATACACACTGCACATTACCGTGAGTTTTATTGCTGTGGAGCTTTGTGATACGCTCATACACACTGCACATTACTGTGAGTTTTATTGCTGTGGAGCTCTGTGATACACTCATACACACCGCACATTACTGTGAGTTTTATTGCTGTGGAGCTCTGTGATACACTCATACACACCGCACATTACTGTGAGTTTTATTGCAGTGGAGCTCTATGATACGCTCATACACAGCACACATTACTGTGAGTTTTATTGCTGTGGAGCTCTGTGATACGCTCATACACACCGCACATTACTGTGAGTTTTATTGCTGTGGAGCTCTGTGATACACTCATACACACTGCACATTACCGTGAGTTTTATTGCTGTGGAGCTCTGTGATATGCTCATACACACACTAGGGTTGCCACCTTTCCTTCAAGCTAAACCCGAACACTTAAACATTTCGAGGGATATTTTTTATGTAGAGTTTTCATTTCCATATGAAGGTCTTCCTCTGATGGTGATTCTATGACTGGGTCAGCATCCGGTGACATGCGTCTGGACCAGCATTATCAGACAGACAGACACTGTCTCAGCGTCCTTATACATGAACCCCCAGTACACAGACCTGCATATTGTCAATGTGCCGTATCCTTATTTGTTTTTCATACTAACAGATACACTCACACACACACACAGGTGATCACAGGTATACACACACACACACGCAGGTGCTCACAGGTATACACACACACGCGCTCACATGTATACACTCACACACACGTGTTCACAGGTATACACTCACAGATACACACACACGCGCTTACAGGTATACACTCACACAGATACACACACACCTGCGCTCACAGGTATACACTCACACAGATACACACACACAGATACACAAACACACAGGCGCTCACAGGTACACACACACGTTGTATTATTGAATGCTTTACCTTTGTTTTTCAGGTCTGCATTTGGTTTCCAGGAGGACATTTAAAGTCATAGTGTTAGTTTATTTTGAAATCTAAAGATTTCAGATGGAGAGTGTCATACCCCATGATTTAGGATTTATTGTATATTTTATATTTTTCTGTTTTGTGTTGAATCTGCCTTTGCTGCTTACATGTGTAGCGCTGTGTTTAATTCCTTATTGTGGCAGTACCTATTTTTGGCCACCAGAGGGAGACAAGTGCAATGTGAGACACTGAATATTACATTGGGACTACATTTCCTGGCATGCTTTGGGAACGGACACAGGAAGTGGGTGGGACACAGAGACTTACATCCTGAGCCTCGTGGAGAGAGCTGGCAGAGCGCGCCAGGGAGAGAGAGAGACAAGACACAGTGCTGCAGAACGTAACAGTGACCAGGCCGGAGCGCAGGTGCGGCCTAACGGAGTTACAGATCGGGTTATTCAGCCTTACCAAAGGGAGACCCAGTGATCCACAAGATTACCCAAGCTGCTATTGAAGAAGCCGGAAGACCCCGAGTTAGGAGTACCGCAGGTTGATCGGACTGGGAGAGCAGGTGGTAAGCTGGACAAGTCGCGGCAAGAGCAGAAAGCCAGACAGCGGATCCAGAAGCCAAGAGAACCCCAGTCAATATCGAGCGGAGAGACGTCCTGGGTCAAGTGGAGCCTCAAGTATCTGGCGGATGGGTGAGAGGCCTTCTAGGCCGTTGTAAAACCAAGAAAGCACGCTGCTGTTTGTTTCCACAACCCACAGGGCCCCAACTTGACTAGTCGAAGATACCTCTTAAGCAACTCACTGGCCAGTTGAATAGTGTACCCGGGTACCATAACACACACACACTTACATTCCGGGACATAACCTGTGCGGGACTCACTCCCCAATCACAAAGGGGTTAAAGATATTTTTCCATTCGTTTTCCGCTGCGCGTTTCCCGAATTACGAAGAATCGTATTTATTTTCCGCTGCGCGTTTCTTGAATTACGAAACCTTGTATTTCTTTTCCGCTGCGCGTTCCTCGAATTACGAAGCATCGTATTTCTTTTCCGCTGCGCGTTTCCCGCATTACGAAGTACTGTAAATATATATACGAACACCGTGTTATTCATTATATGCCATTTATTCTAGTAAACTATATATAAATACAGAAAAAATGGCGTCGCGCCCATACTCACTTATTTTTGGAGCGGCGGCAACTGCCAGGAGTAACAGCCCAGTAAATGTATAAAACATAACAAGGAAGGAGAGTGTCATCTGCGCTCATTCCTATGTGTTCCATGTACAACAAAAATGAGGTTTTGTTTGTTTCAATGGCCATTGCAACGTAAGCCCACTCGCCACTTCAAGGCACCTCTTTAGAGTGGGTACCTAACAATTGTAACCAAAAGGCCGCTCTACTGAGCAGCTCCAAGCCCCTCCTGCTGCTTATCAGCAAGGAGAGACAAGATGGTGGGTTTTATTTATACACGCACCAAGCACTTCCCATTTGGGATCAAAAACAAAAACATGGAAAGAGGAACAGCAGCAAAACGACGGACTGGTGTTACAAGCATGATATACATAAATACAGAAAAAATGGCGTCGCGCCCATACTCACTTATTTTTGGAGCGGCGGCAACTGCCAGGAGTAACAGCCCAGTAAATGTATAAAACATAACAAGGAAGGAGAGTGTCATCTGCGCTCATTCCTATGTGTTCCATGTACAACAAAAATGAGGTTTTGTTTGTTTCAATGGCCATTGCAACGTAAGCCCACTCGCCACTTCAAGGCACCTCTTTAGAGTGGGTACCTAACAATTGTAACCAAAAGGCCGCTCTACTGAGCAGCTCCAAGCCCCTCCAGCTGCTTTTCAGCAAGGAGAGACAAAGATGGTGGGTTTTATTTATACACGCACCAAGCACTTCCCATTTGGGATCAAAAACAAAAACATGGAAAGAGGAACAGCAGCAAAACGACGGACTGGTGTTACAAGCATGATATACATAAATACAGAAAAAATGGCGTCGCGCCCATACTCACTTATTTTTGGAGCGGCGGCAACTGCCAGGAGTAACAGCCCAGTAAATGTATAAAACATAACAAGGAAGGAGAGTGTCATCTGCGCTCATTCCTATGTGTTCCATGTACAACAAAAATGAGGTTTTGTTTGTTTCAATGGCCATTGCAACGTAAGCCCACTCGCCACTTCAAGGCACCTCTTTAGAGTGGGTACCTAACAATTGTAACCAAAAGGCCGCTCTACTGAGCAGCTCAAGCCCCTCCAGCTGCTTTTCAGCAAGGAGAGACAAAGATGGTGGGTTTTATTTATACACGCACCAAGCACTTCCCATTTGGGATCAAAAACAAAAACATGGAAAGAGGAACAGCAGCAAAACGACGGACTGGTGTTACAAGCATGATATACATAAATACAGAAAAAATGGCGTCGCGCCCATACTCACTTATTTTTGGAGCGGCGGCAACTGCCAGGAGTAACAGCCCAGTAAATGTATAAAACATAACAAGGAAGGAGAGTGTCATCTGCGCTCATTCCTATGTGTTCCATGTACAACAAAAATGAGGTTTTGTTTGTTTCAATGGCCATTGCAACGTAAGCCCACTCGCCACTTCAAGGCACCTCTTTAGAGTGGGTACCTAACAATTGTAACCAAAAGGCCGCTCTACTGAGCAGCTCCAAGCCCCTCCAGCTGCTTTTTTCTGTATTTATGTATATCATGCTTGTAACACCAGTCCGTCGTTTTGCTGCTGTTCCTCTTTCCATGTTTTTGTTTTTGATCCCAAATGGGAAGTGCTTGGTGCGTGTATAAATAAAACCCACCATCTTTGTCTCTCCTTGCTGAAAAGCAGCTGGAGGGGCTTGGAGCTGCTCAGTAGAGCGGCCTTTTGGTTACAATTGTTAGGTACCCACTCTAAAGAGGTGCCTTGAAGTGGCGAGTGGGCTTACGTTGCAATGGCCATTGAAACAAACAAAACCTCATTTTTGTTGTACATGGAACACATAGGAATGAGCGCAGATGACACTCTCCTTCCTTGTTATGTTTTATACATTTACTGGGCTGTTACTCCTGGCAGTTGCCGCCGCTCCAAAAATAAGTGAGTATGGGCGCGACGCCATTTTTTCTGTATTTATGTATATCATGCTTGTAACACCAGTCCGTCGTTTTGCTGCTGTTCCTCTTTCCATGTTTTTGTTTTTGATCCCAAATGGGAAGTGCTTGGTGCGTGTATAAATAAAACCCACCATCTTTGTCTCTCCTTGCTGAAAAGCAGCTGGAGGGGCTTGGAGCTGCTCAGTAGAGCGGCCTTTTGGTTACAATTGTTAGGTACCCACTCTAAAGAGGTGCCTTGAAGTGGCGAGTGGGCTTACGTTGCAATGGCCATTGAAACAAACAAAACCTCATTTTTGTTGTACATGGAACACATAGGAATGAGCGCAGATGACACTCTCCTTCTTGTTATGTTTTATACATTTACTGGGCTGTTACTCCTGGCAGTTGCCGCCGCTCCAAAAATAAGTGAGTATGGGCGCGACGCCATTTTTTCTGTATTTATGTATATCATGCTTGTAACACCAGTCCGTCGTTTTGCTGCTGTTCCTCTTTCCATGTTTTTGTTTTTGATCCCAATGGGAAGTGCTTGGTGCGTGTATAAATAAAACCCACCATCTTTGTCTCTCCTTGCTGAAAAGCAGCTGAGGGGCTTGGAGCTGCTCAGTAGAGCGGCCTTTTGGTTACAATTGTTAGGTACCCACTCTAAAGAGGTGCCTTGAAGTGGCGAGTGGCTTACGTTGCAATGGCCATTGAAACAAACAAAACCTCATTTTTGTTGTACATGGAACACATAGGAATGAGCGCAGATGACACTCTCCTTCCTTGTTATGTTTTATACATTTACTGGGCTGTTACTCCTGGCAGTTGCCGCCGCTCCAAAAATAAGTGAGTATGGGCGCGACGCCATTTTTTCTGTATTTATGTATATCATGCTGTAACACCAGTCCGTCGTTTTGCTGCTGTTCCTCTTTCCATGTTTTTGTTTTTGATCCCAAATGGGAAGTGCTTGGTGCGTGTATAAATAAAACCCACCATCTTTGTCTCTCCTTGCTGAAAAGCAGCTGGAGGGGCTTGGAGCTGCTCAGTAGAGCGGCCTTTTGGTTACAATTGTTAGGTACCCACTCTAAAGAGGTGCCTTGAAGTGGCGAGTGGGCTTACGTTGCAATGGCCATTGAAACAAACAAAACCTCATTTTTGTTGTACATGGAACACATAGGAATGAGCGCAGATGACACTCTCCTTCCTAGTAAACTATATAATTTATAAAATCCACAACGGTGCTGGAGTATATTTATTCCCTAGTGCGGGGAGACTGACCCGAGGTTCAATTTCAGCGGCTCCTCCGGGAGTGAGCGCTACACGTGGGGGCTCGTTTCAGGGATCCAGTCTCTGGAAAAAACGTATCTAAAGGGTTAAATATGGATCCAGACACTGCTGCCGAATGGTGTGAGGAGCACAGTGGTCAGTTAGAATGTTGTATAGTCATGGATATTCCCGCAGACACTTGGGCCGAAGATCAGATTCGCCAGGCCGTGGCCGCGCTGACACCAGATCATCGGGGGTTAATCCTGGACATTAAAGAGAACCCAGATACCTCTCACATGTATGTTCTTTTTGAGTGGAAAAAGGGTGTTCCAGTGTGTTTTCAGGGCGCGAGCGTGAAGCTGACCGATGAGGTGGAAGTCCAACTGATTCAGCCAAGTGCGCCACGTGGCGAATCCGCAAATGTTCCCGCGCCCAGTCCGTTGGCCATGATCGGGCCTGAATTTATAGTGGCTATTGGAGATTTTCTGGCTAAGTGTCAGAGAACAAGCCCTCCGCACACTAACTTCAGTTATCGACGGTTGAGAAATTTTACAGGAAACGTACCAACTCCGGCGGGAGAAGAAACCTTTGAAGAATGGGTGGAACAGGCGATGCAGGCTCTGGATGAGTGGGACGTCCCTGAAGCCCAGAAAAAGCAAAGGATCACCGAGAGCTTAAAGGGACCTGCGTCAGAAGCGGTGAGAAACCTAAAACTGAGTAAGAAAGACTGTACTGCTTTAGATTATTTGAACGTTCTGGAGGAAGTTTTTGGCGAACGGAAAAGGCCGCAGAGCTTGTATATCAGTATGAACACACCTACCAGCGGAAAGGTGAGAGAATGACCGAATACATGAGGCGCCTAGATAAGATTCTGCACCAGATACTCCTCAAGAAAGGGGCCGAACCGGCCGAAGTGGATAAGATCCGAATAAAACAGATCCTGAGGGGCTCTCAACCTCTAGATCCAGTGATGCTGCAGCTGAGAAGCAGAGCAGGTAATCAAGAACTGAAGTACCTGGAACTGATCCGAGCTGTCAGAGAGGAGGAGGCTTTACTGAAAGAAAAATCCTTCAGGCGAGGGGAAAGAGCTTACGCGCAACCTGTGAGGCATAACGACTGTTTGCAGCCTGAAAGCGACTCGTTAAATACCTACGGATCCGACGTGGACGAGCAAGAGCATCTGATCGCTTTTAAATCCACAGAGAGGGCTGTCAAAGAATTAAACCTCTCCGAACATGGTGAGTTGCACAAAACTGTTAAGAAAGTACAAGAAGCTCAAGCTGAATTGCAACAGGCGCACGCGGAACTGTGCCGAGTATTGTTGAAGGTGACAGAGATGCAGGCAGAAATGCAGAAGTTCCTTACAGGCATGCAGACAACCGGAGTTGCTGTGGCGTCTAGCCAAGGTCCTTCAACCGAATCACAGCAGGCGACTGCGTCTCCGCTTTCTAAGAAGAGATGTTTCGGTTGTGGAGAAATGGGCCACTTCCGCGCACAATGCAAAGGCCGAAAGTCTGAAGGGAATAGAGTTGAAGAGCTCTTGAAAGCTTTAGAAGGACTGTTATCTACCTCACCGGCGGGAAATGCCAGAGGGCACAAGTGAAGGAGCAACCTAGGTGCCCAAAGGTTGAAACCCGCTCCAAAAATCAAACCAGGACTAAGAGGGCGAGAGGGCCCAAAGTCTGGCCAACTGCTGAGCCTGCCAGGACTGAAATAGTCACTCCCTTAGCATCCGGACCTACGTAATGGGGAAGCATGCACACCCAAAACCTACACGGGCCAAGAAGAAGGCCAGGGTACAGCAAACTGGGTCTAAGTGTCCTGGTGCCACCACCAAGTTTCCTGACCAGCTGATAGGTCCTTCTCCTATTGTGCCAATCCAAGTGGAGGGAGTCTACACTAAGGCCCTGTTGGATTCAGGGGCTCAAGTGACATTGATCTACCGAGACTTCTACGAGAAACACTTGAAGCACATTCCTTTACAGAAATTGAAGGACCTTGAAATCTGGGGTATTGGAACTGAGAAACTCCCTTATGACGGGTATCTACAGGTGAAGTTGGAGATCGGATCCGAAGTCATCGGACAGTCCGGAGGTTGTGATGCATTGGCCATTGTGTGTCCTCGGCCTTCAGGGGCAAACAGGAGTTCCATGATAGTGGGGACGAATACTGATTTGGTGCAACGTCTCCTGACACCTATCGTATTGGAAGAAGGTTCTACTCAAGGAGTACACCCAATGTTACGTCCAGTCTATCAGAGGATGGTCGAAGAACAGAAGGCACCTGCCGAAGTGGGGCGCCTATGGAGATTAGAAGGGACAGAGAAGGTTCTGCAAGCAGGAGAAGTAGCGAGCTTCCGGGCTTCAGTCAAGTTGAACGGATCGCAACCAGGTCCTTATGTGGTGCTGGAAACCGATTTTAATCATGGGAGTGAAGCCGGAGTCGAAGTAATCCCTGAAATAATCTCCACTAAAGCTCTGAAAAGAACACGAGGAAGAGTCTCAGTCAGCGTGTGTAATGTGTCTGATTCTCCAGTAGTCCTTAAAGCACGAATCTGAAGAGGTTATCGCGGTTCCTGAACGGTGGGAGAGTAATTTGAGGCCTGAAGCTCCTGAATTTCAGCTAGAAGTTCCTGAGACTATTGAAATCCCTGTAGCTCCTGAAGTCGAGTCTTATGACTACAGTTCTATGCCTTCACTGGAGGGATCAAACTCCGAAGAAGTGTCTGCTCCAGTGGTAGAAAAGAGGACTGAGCCAGCGCCTATAGTACTTCCACCTGAAGAGGAACTGATTGAGCCAGAACCAAAACGCTCTGTTCGACCGCCCCAACGACTCACCTACGACTCACCAGGACATAGCACTGAAGAGGCCGTCACCACAGTGCGAAGGTTGCCCGAAGTGTCTGCTATGTTAGCTGAGGTAGCCCAAAGCATGAGTCAACTTGAAGAAGTGTATCTAACCCACTCTATGCTTACTGCTGAGCCTGTATATGTTGCCTAAACTGTGTTGAAATGTAATGTAACTGTTGTACCTCCTTGGAGAGACCCAAGAGTTCTAGGAGGGGGAGAGTGTAGCGCTGTGTTTAAATTCTTGTTGTGGCAGTACCTATTTTTGGCCACCGGAGGTAGACAAGCGAAATGTGAGACACTGAATATTACATTGGGACTACATTTCCCGGCATGCTTTGGGAACGGACACAGGAAGTGGGTGGAGCAGAGAGACTTACATCCTGAGCCTCGTGGAGAGAGCTGGCAGAGCGCACCAGGGAGTGAGAGAGACAAGACACAGTGCTGCAGAGAGAGTAACAGTGACCAGGCCGGAGCGCAAGTGCGGCCTAACAGAGAAACAGATCGGGTTATCAGTTGTTCCAGAGGAAGACCCAGTGATTCACCAGATTACCCAAGCGGCTAGAGAGGAAGCAGAGGACCCCGAGTGAGGAGTACCGCAGATCGATCGGACCGGGAGAGCAGGCGGTAAGCTGGAGAAGTCGAGGCCGGTGCAGAAAGCCAGACAGCGGATCCAGAAGCAAGTAACCCCAGTCAATATCGAGCGGAGAGACGTCCTGGGTCAGCGGAGCCTCAAGTATCTGGCGGATGGGTGAGAGGCCTTCCAGGCCGTTGTAAAGCTCAAGTAAAGCACGCTGCTGTTTGTTTCCAAAACCCACAGGGCCCCAACTTGACTAGTCGAAGACATCTCTTAAGCAATTCACTGGCCAGTTGAATAGTACCCGGATACCATAACACACACACACACTTACTTTCCGGGACATAACCTGTGCGGGACTCACTCCCCTATCACAAGAAGGGGTTAAAGATACATTTTCCTTATTTCATTTTCCGCTGCGCGTTTCTCGAATTACGAAGCCTTGTATTTCTTTTCCGCTGCGCGTTTCCCGAAATACGAAGAATCGTATTTATTTTCCGCTGAGCGTTTCTCGAATTACGAAACCTCGTATTTCTTTTCCACTGCGCGTTTACCGCATTACGAAGTACTGTAGATATATATATACAAAAACCGTGTCATTAATTATATGCCATTTATTCAAGTAAACTATATAATTTATAAAATCCACAACGGTGCTGGAGTATATTTATTCCCTAGTGCGGGGAGACTGACTCGAGGTTCAATTTCAGCGGCTCCTCCGGGAGTGAGCGCTACAGAACATTTTTCAAGTGTAAAACAAATAGCTACTATGTAGCCTAGTCATAACACAAAAAAAGAATTATATGTACCCAGCACAGACCCCCCCAGAAATGTATGTACCCAGCACAGGTCCCCAGAATTATATGTAACCAGCACAGACCCAACCCCTGAAATGTATTTCGGGGGGGGGGTCTGTGCTGGATACATATAATTCTGGGGGCCTGTGCTAGATACATATATTTCTGGACGGGTCTGTGCTGTATATATGTAATTCATATATGTACATATATGTACCCAGCACAGGCCCCCCAGAATTACATAATTCCAGCACAGACCCCCCAGAAATATATGTATCTAGAACAGGCCCCCAAAATTATATGTATCCAGCACATACCCCCCACAAATATATGTACCCAGCACAGGCCCCCGGAAATATATGTATCCAGCAATGACCCCACAGAAATATACTTACCCAGCACAGACCTCAGGATCAGGTGACCTGTGTGTTCCTCCGAACGGCAGCATTCTCCTCCACGCAGCCGTCGGCTTCTGAAGGCTCTGACGTGCTCTTGCGAGATCTCACCTGTAGCCCATGTCACAGCCTTCACAGGACGGAGGCCACGTGAGGGAGAACGCTGGCGCTCGCAAGAAGACACAGCCAGTCGAGGGGGCTGCTAGCGGAATGCTTTTAATGCATTCCGCTAGCAGCGGCGGCCGACGTCCACGGTTTACGCGGGCCCAAGGTGCAGCTGCTTTGGGCCCCTCAACAATGACTGGGCCCGGGGCAACTGCCCCTTTTGCCCTGCGTTAAAGACAGCCCTGGTGCTGGCGCACACGCACCATCAGTGGGGTCTGACATTTGCTGCAGGGTTGTGGGTCCATAGTCCCGGGGCAAGAGGCAAGACACCCCTCTTGTCCAGTGCGCCACGCAACAGGCCACCACAGTCCACAGAAAAAAATTGTTCGGTAGTGGGCACACTGGGCCTCCTCCCCACATGTCTTTTTCTCCAGCATATTTCTGAAGCACCAGGACAGAACACAGTCAGCAGTCCCAGTCCCCAGTCTCTCCTTCGGGTGATGTGACCCTCCCGAACATTTAGCAGGGGCCCAGCCCACACCAATCCCCACAATCCCAAAAGGGCGCAATTCTTCCTGGGACCAGGAACTTGGTAGTCTCTCAGGGTAGTCACTCACCGATTCTGAGTGAGTTCTCACTCACCGATTCTACACCGAGACTTGTAGCCATTACACCTCACTACTATTATTCTTAAGTTCCTCATACTTTGGGGGACCTATTTTCGTTGGGAACATGTCTTGTGGGATAATCAGTGGTATCTTCTGTGTCTGTGTGGGTGTCAGTGCTCTCTTGCATAGTGGCCATAGACATAGCCCTATGCGGTACAGTAGTGTCCCTACGACCAAGATCACCACCACCATCAGAATCATGGATCCAATCTGTGAAATAAATCTCAGAATGGATCCAAACCAATCTCCGATTGCTCCGAACCCACGGAGTGGATTCCAGCCTTCACCAGCGATCCTCCTTGCTGTGTTCTGCCACTGTGCTACCTTCTCCTGGTGATCTTGGATTACCTGGTAATAGTCAGGGACGTCATGTGTAGTGTTCTTGATGAAAGTGCAACATTCATAATGCATCGTCATCTCACACAATCCATTCAGAGCTGCACTGATCTGTTCCAGTGCCATATTATGTATCATTTGTACCTTTCGTATCTCTCGTACTTCCAGATTCAGTAACTGAATATCCATACTAGTCTTATTCAAAATCTCATCCATTAAACTGGCATAACTGTTCATTCTTGCCATCAACTCTCTTCCCCATCCAGTCCATGCTGGAAGCCATGCCCATATTCGATCCGCTTTCTTGAATAGCTCTCTCTTCTGTCTTTCAAACACCAGTGGGTACCTAGGGTGAAGTGTTGTGTCTGAATTAGTGTCTTCTCCCCTTACCCTCTGGATTGGGATCAATTTAGCCAGATAACACATTCCCGTGATTGTAGGTGGTACCCATGTGTAACACACCCTCTCACAGCACACCTGGTACCCTCCTTTCACTATAAATGGTGTTAAATGTAGTGTTCCCTTTGATATCTCTATCGCAAGTTGTCTCAGCCGTCTCATCATATCCACTGCATCCTGCCTCCCATTGGTCGCCTTCGCAATCACCGCCTCTTGGTCTCTAGTGAGTTGCCTGCATTGTATGTATAGATAATTCGCCTTTTGTCCTGTTTTGAACATGTAAATGTATGATGTCCAGTTGAACTGACTTGGGTTACATAACCCACCCTCGTTATTTGCTTCTTTATCTGGTCCTAGTTGAAAACACCATTCTGGTGGATACACTGGTCCTATTATGGGGTACCCGGGACTGAATGATTCTGGTTTCTCCCTCGGTGTATTGACAGCATGTATTGTGACATTCCCTGATGCAAACATACTCAAATTCATTGGAACAGAGGCAAATGGTATATGAATTGTCTCTGGGTGCAGTCTACTACACACCCAGCATGCGGTTTGCCCAGATTTTTTAGCATAGTCATATTTAAATTGCACAAGTAAGTGTCCTCTTGGCTTGGTTCCAGATAGCGCATCTCGTTTTTGTCTCCACATTGTACGGTTCTCCATCACCGGGTGCGTACCATTCCAGGTGTGGGAGATTTCCACTTTCTTAGTGGTGCTCGGGCACCTGGGGCATGCTCCACGTGATAATCCATGAATCAAATTTGCAAAAATCAAAATCCGTACCAGAATTGCCCCAAATGTCAAAAACCCTTGGGCAATTCTTTTCACAGTCACATAAACCCAATCCCTCCCCTCCAGAATTTCAAAAACAAAAGACATTTCCGGTTGATCACGGGTCGGGGCCGGGCCCCTAAAAATAACCCTTTCAGCATCCCTCATCAGTGGATAATCAGAACTCGTTGTATCCATCAAAACACCCACGGGTTGAGTATCTTGGATGCTCTCAGTCGAATCTCTCAGGGGCTCACGACTGTGGTCTTTGTTAGCATTAGCCTCAGTGGATTGGTCTCATTGGTGACGACCTTCCATACTGGTTCAGGATTGGCTGCAGCTACCTTCAGTCTGGAGTGATGTATCCACGGGACCACCTCGGCAACCTTTACTGCTGTAGGGGTTGATAACAGGACAAAGTAAGGACCTCTCCATTTTGGGCCTAGTGGATCATTTTTCCACTCCTTCACCCATACTGAATCACCTGGACAATATTTATGCAGTGGGGATATAAAAAGGGAGGTATATTATCTCCCACCCAAGTATTTAATTTCTGCATTGCTTTACCCAACAGTACAACCTGATCATTTAATTTAGTTTCCCCCAATGCCCGAAGGTCCCCCCTTAGTCCATTAATCAGAGGGGTAGGCCGTCCAAACATGAGTTCGTACGGACTTAGCTTCAATTGGGGGGTTGGCCTGCACCTAATGTGCAATAGGACTATCGGCAGCACATCCAACCAGCCTAGTGATGTCTCTTGGCACAGTTTGGACATCAAAGTCTTTAGGGTGCGGTTCATTCTCTCGACGTTTCCCGAGCTTTGGGGCCTGTAAGCCGTATGTAACTTCCAGGTGATGCCCAATAGTCGGGCAAGTTGCTGTAAACAGTTCTGTATAAATGTGGGGCCATTGTCCGACCCTATTTTGAGAGGAAGTCTGTAGCGGATCCTCGCTACCCTGCCCGGGTAGATCCGCCGTCAGCGCCGAGCTGGTCTGGGGGTGTAGAGTCAGGGGTAGCGGGCGGTAGGGATTAGGCTGTGATCCAGCGTTTCTTTCCACGGTCCTTGCAGCATCGCGGTTCCCCAAGCCCTGTTATCCCCATTTACTAGCCGAGGCAAGAGTAAAGGTTCAAACAGGAATGAGTTTTTATTTTAACATGGAGAATACAGGGGTATTTATGAGGAATGAAACCATTGTTCTCCCCTGGCCCGCCCTCAGTCCTCCTGCGGTGATCTTTGTTTGTACCTCGAGCCATAGCCCAATCTGCCTTGGTTAACCTGGGGGAACCCCTGCGGTGCGCAGCCCTTATCTCGGGTCTCGGCGCCAGCTCGTCTGTCCCCCCCTCCCAGAGCCTCTCCCTGTCTGGCCAGCGCCCGGCCCCCCCGTGGTGTGAGCGCTCCTTGTGGCTTTCTGCCCGAGTTTGGGGTTTTACCAGGGATTTCGGGGTGATCCCCTGGGAGCGGCGGCATGCTGGGGGTACAGCCTGGTAACTCGGGTCCGGGGGCTGGTTCAGTCCAAAAAGCGCCCGGATCGGATCCACGGAGCCCGAGCTGCGAAGGGGGAAAGTCCGGCGGCTGTACCCGAGCAAGAGTCACTGGTTGCCGGCCGCGCTCCCAGCGAGGGATCCCTGGTCGGTGTTCGGGTTTCTCGGGGTGTTTCGTTCTATAATTCGCACCCCCGTAAGCACCTATTTTTAGGAGCCCACTGGCCAAGAAGCGCTCTTCTGCATGGTTTCCACGCTGCGGGACAAGGCGGGCAAGTTTGGGCGGTTTGGCAGAGACAGTCAGCGGCGGCTCGAGGCATTGACAGACCGGGCGTCTTCCCGGGGCTGTGGACAGGCGGGAACAGGTCAACCATGGAGAGAATTACAGGGGGAACTAATAAAAATACAACCTAACGAATTCTTTAATACACCATACTAAAACAACATTTTTAAAATTTTGTACCGTGCTACGGTATAGTGGTGGCCGTTCCGTCACACATCTCCCCCAAGTTTCCAGATGGCAGACCCAGTGAGACCCTCTTCGGGTCCGCTTGGGGATGTCCATGGCCTCCACCCACCCTAAGTTTCAAGCTCAGTCTGGCGGGATAGTCCGTCCGCATTGCAATTTTGCTTCCCAGGCCGGTACTGGATGGTAAAATTGGAGGGCCAGGCTCCACCGCAAGAGCCTGCCGTTGTCCCCGGCCACCCGGTTCAGCCATACCAGGGGGTTGTGGTCCGTGAGGACCGTGAAGGAGCGCCCATACAGATACGGTTGCAATTTCTTCAGGGCCCATACCAGGGCCAGGCACTCCTTCTCGATGGCCGCATAAGCTACCTCCCTGGGTAAAAGTTTCCGGCTGATGTAGGCAACCGGGTGGTCGTGCCCGTCTTCACCGACCTGGCTCAGCACTGCTCCCAATCCGAACATAGATGCGTCTGTGTGGACAACAAAACGTTTAGTGGAATCAGGAGCAGTCAACACGGGGGCTCCCACCAGGGCTCGCTTGAGCTGCTGGAAGGCTTCTTCACACTCCGGGGACCACAGTACCTGTCGGGGAAGGTTCTTGCGGGTCAGGTCAGTCAGGGGTTTGGCAATGGCGCTGTAGTTGGGGACGAAGCGGCGGTAGTATTCTGCCGTACTTAGAAAAGCCAACACCTGGGTCTTGGTGCGGGGAGTGGGCCACTGGGCAACAGCCTCAACCTTGGCGGGTTCTGGGCGCTGCCTTCCGCAGTCCACCCGGTGGCCCAGGTACTGGACCTCGGACATGCCGACGTGGCACTTGTCTGGTTTGATGGTCAGACCGGCGGTGCCAAGGCGGTCCAGTACGGCCCGTAAGTGTTGTAAGTGTTCCTCCCAGGTGTTGCTGAAGATGGCTATGTCATCTAGGTAGGCGCTGGTAAAGTCTTGCATCCCCTCTAGCAGCCGATCCACCATGCGTTGGAAAGTGGCCGGGGCATTCTTCATCCCGAATGGCATAACCGGAAATTGGTATATGCCAAACGGAGTGATGAATGCCGATTTCGGCACACCTTCCTCGGCAAGGGGAATCTGCCAGTACCCCTTACATAGGTCAATGGTGGTGAGAAAGCTTCCCTGGGCAATCCGGTCTAGGAGTTCGTCGACTCGGGGCATGGGGTAGGCGTCAGTGACGTGTGGTCATTTAACTTCCTATAGTCCACACAGAACCTGGTAGTGCCATCCTTCTTGGGTACTAGAACCACCGGGGAGGCCCAGGGGCTCTCGGAGGGTTCTATTACCCCTAGGTCCAACATCTCACGGATCTCTTTCTGCATCCCGTCTCTCACTGCATCGGGGATTCGGTACGCCGTCTGCCGCAAAGGGGCTTGACTCTGGGTATCGACCCGATGCAGGGCTACGGAGGTGTAGCCGGGATGGGATGAGAACAGGTCTCGGTGCTCCTGTAGCACCTGCTGAGCCTGTTCCTTGTGGCGGGGGTTGAGCCGATCGCAGATCTTTTCTATGATTTTGTAGGGTCCTTCCCAGGCTGCCTGCAACTTATTTTGTTTGACCGGTCGGAGTGCTAACACTTTCTGCCCTATCTGGAAGGTGCGGTCCCTAGCCGACCGGTCATACCACCTCTTCTGCTTGGTTTGGGCTGCTTGGAGATTGTCCCGTACCAGGGCGGTCAATTCCTGCAGCCGGTCCCTAAACTCAAGCACATAATCTATGGCCGAGATCCCCTCCTCGGCCTGAGCACCTTCCCAGTGCTCCCGGAGCAAGTCCAAGGGGCCGCGGACTCTCCGGCCGTACAGTAGCTCAAAGGGAGAGAAGCCTGTGGCTTCCTGGGGTACCTCCCGGTACGCAAACAGAAGGTGGGGCAGATGGCGTTCCCAGTCCTTTTGGGACATGGTAAAGGTGCGGAGAAGCTGCTTGAGGGTCCCGTTGAACCGCTCGCAGAGCCCGTTGGTCTGCGGGTGGTAAGGGGAGCTGTACAGGGGTTTAATCCTGCACAGCCTCCAGAGCTGCTGGGTTACCTCGGCCGTAAATTGTGTGCCCTGGTCAGACAGGATTTCCTGGGGAAATCCAACCCTGGAGAAGATCTGCAGCAGAGCTCCGGCAATGGTCTCTGCGTGGATATCCCAGAGGGCCACGGCTTCGGGGTACCTGGTAGTGTAGTCCACTACGGTCAAGATATACTTCTTGCCCGTAGGGCTAGGCACTGCCAAGGGTCCTACCAGATCCACCGCCACCCGTCTAAAAGGTTCTCCCACTATGGGCAATGGTCTCAGGGGAGCTTTCTTGGCATCCCCCCGCTTCCCTACTCGTTGGCATACCCCACACATCTGACAGTAGTCCCTAACTTCCCCTGATAATCCGGGCCAAAAGAAGCTCTGGGTCAGACGGTGCAATGTCCGCCGGTGCCCGAGATGGCCCGCAAGGGGAATATCATGTGCGATCCTTAACAGATTGCGCCGATATTTCGCCGGCACTACCAGCTGCCTGTGGGGTACTCGGTCTATTCCCTGGCTCGTCCCCCCAATGTCCTGTACAGCTTCCCTTGGTCCCAGGCAAATCTCACCTCCCCTAACCCTCCCGGGTCCCTCCCTGCTTGTTGTTGGTATGAGGCAAGGGTAATATCGTCCCGGGTGGCTTGGGCAAAGTCCGTCGGGGAATCCCAGGTCAGGGCAGGGGCGTTGTCAGGGCCAAGTGGGGGTGTTGGTCTGGTCTGGCTTACCGTGGTCCCCTCGGAGTCGGTGGGTGGAGCCTTCCGTGCTTGATTGCGGGTGGTAACGGGGCATACCCCGCCAGGATGAGGGTCCTCAAAGGTGGAGGTCAGCAATCCCAGGTCGTTGCCAAGTAAGACCTCGGACGGTAGATTCTTCATGACCCCGACCTCCGCGTCCCGGGCATTTGTGCCCCAATCTAGATGGACGCGGGCCGTAGGGATTCGATACACATGGCCGCCAGCGACTCTGACGGCCACCGAATACCCGGTTGAAGCAGCCGAGGGGATAAGATGGGGCTGTGCCAGGGTAAGGGTTGCACCGGTGTCTCGCAGACCACTGGCAAGTTGTCCATTCACCCGAACTTGTTGGCGATGGTGTTGACGGTTGTCCTGCGCGGCTGCTTGCACGCGGTTGACCTCATGCAGGATGCCCCAGTCTTCCTCGAGGGTGGCTGTGGGTTCCGGTTCCTGATGGCAGCAGTATGCCGTAGCTCGACTCGGTGGGTGCGCTGCCCGGGACGGTGCCGGACGCTGGTTGTTCAGGGGACAACGGTCTTTCATGTGTCCGATCTGGTTACACCCATAGCACCGGGGTCCTACCCGAGGAGCCGGGGTGGAGGGTGCCGGTGGCCTGGGTGCTCATTCGAGGGGAGCAGGGCGTAACTGTGGTGCTGGATGGAAGTGGGGAGATGGGGCTCGGATGGCCGGAGGGGCTACTCGCCTGGCGTCCTGGTACTCGTCGGCAAGGCGGGTGGCTTCAGACCGGGTGAGGGGGCGCCGGTCTCGCACCCAGTCTCGGACCTCTGGAGGAGAGTAGTTGTAGAACTGCTCCAGTAATAGCAGTTGGACGATCTGGTCCGGTTGGGTGGCTTGGCACCCCTGTATCCAGCTGCGGAGCGCCTGGTGCATCCTGTGTCCCCACTCCGCATACGAGTCCTGAGTGCCCCTTCTTAAGGCTCGAAATTGAACTCGATACGCCTCCGGGGTGAGTGCATAGCGGGCCAGCAGATGTTCCTTGACCCGCTCGTACACCATACAGTCTTCGTCCGCCACCGCCCGATAGGCTTCAGCCGCCCTGCCGGTCAATTTGCTCGCCAGGATGGGTACCCAGTCTCAGACCGCCACCCCCTGCAGGGCACATTGCCTCTCGAAATCCTGCAGGAACCCGTCGATGTCCTCGCTCCCCTCTGGGAAGAGTTTGAATGCTGCGAACGGTATTTTCTGTTTCGGGGGTGCGGTACTGCCTTGGGGGGACAGCGACCCCCCCGGACCTTTGCTGCATCTCTGCCTGGCGGAGCTTGTCTGTGTCGGCCAGGACCCTCCCAATGATGTCGGCAGAGGGGTCCGTTCCGTATAGGGCCAGCCGCCACTGCACCTCTCGCCTCCATTCCGAGGTCTCGGAGCCCTCAGAGGGAGCCACGCTGTTGCGGTCGTCCTCCATCAGTTCTCCGATGATGACCGCTTTCGCCTTGCCTCCGGGCGCCTTGCCTCTGGCTTTTAACAGTTCTTTCAGGACCGTGCGCTTCAGCCCTTCGTAGCGCTGTGCCATACGGGGTCACCGCCGTAGCTGGTACTGTCCACCTCTCGAACCCAGGGGTGTCTGAGACCGGGGTCAAGCCGGCGGCTGTATCTCCCCCTGCTGGGCTGGTCTCAGATTCTTCCCCCGGATGATGTCTACTCCAGACGCTCGGGGTGTCGCGGTGGCTGAGACTGGGGTCAAGCCAGCGGCTGTATCTCCCCCTGCTTGTCTGGTCTCAGCCGGATCCCACCGCTGCCACCAATGTAGCGGATCCCCGCAACCCTGCCTGGGTAGATCCGCCGTCAGCGCCGAGCTGGTCTGGGGGTATAGAGTCAGGGGTAGCGGGCGGTAGGGATTCGGCAGTGATCCAGCGTTTCTTTCCACGGTCCTTGCAGCGTCGCGGTTCCCCAAGCCCTGTTATCCAAAATTACTAGCCGAGGCAAGAGTAAAGGTTTAAACAGGAATGAGTTTTTATTTTAACATGGAGAATACAGGGGTATTTATGAGGAATGAAACCATTGTTCTCCCCTGGCTCGCCCTCAGTCCTCCTGCGGTGATCTTTGTTTGTACCTCGAGCCATAGCCCAATCTGCCTTGGTTAACCTGGGGGAACCTCTGCGGTGCGCAGCCCTTATCTCGGGTCTCGGCGCCAGCTCGTCTGTCCCCCCCTCCCAGAGCCTCTCCCTGTCTGGCCAGCGCCCGGCCCCCCCTGTGGTGTGAGCGCTCCTTGTGGCTTTCTGCCCGAGTTTGGGGTGTTACCAGGGATTTCGGGGTGATCCCCTGGGAGCGGCGGCATGCTGGGGGTACAGCCTGGTAGCTCGGGTCCGGGGGCTGGTTCAGTCCAAAAAGGGCCCGGATCGGATCCACGGAGCCCGAGCTGCGAAGGCTGAAAGTCCGGCGGCTGTACCCGAGCAAGAGTCACTGGTTGCCGGCCGCGCTCCCAGCGAGGGATCCCTGGTCGGCGTTCGGGTTTCTCGGGGTGTTTCGTTCTATAATTCGCACCCCCGTAAGCACCTATTTTTAGGAGCCAACTGGCCAAGAAGCGCTCTTCTGCGTGGTTTCCACACTGCGGGGCAAGGCGGGCAAGTTTGGGCGGCTTGGCAGAGACAGTCAGCGGCGGCTCGAGGCATTCACAGACCGGGCGTCTTCCCGGGGCTGTGGACAGGCGGGGAACAGGTCAACCATGGGGAGAATTACAGGGGGAACTTATAAAAATACAACCTAACGAATTCTTTAATAGACCATACTAAAACAAAATTTTTACATTTTGTACCGCGCTACGGTATAGTGGCGGCCGTTCCGTCACAAAGTCCATAGCGTGGTATTATTTCCTTCATCAGACTTTTCACCACTTCCACTGTTTTCTCCGTTCTTGTTGGGAAAGCTTCTACCCATCCTGTCAGGGTACACACCATTACCAGTAGATATTTATATCCTTTGCAGGGTGGCAACACTGTGAAATCTATCTGTAACGATGCCATTGGGGATAGCCCGATCGGCTGCTTCACGGGAGGTTGAGATGGGCCTGTTCTTGGATTATTTTTGGCACATGTCACGTACTGCTGGGCTATTGCTTTGCAGATTACTGACAGTCCTGGCACGTAGAAATGTGGCTCCAATTGTTGTTCCATCATTTCTCTTCCTCCATGGGTACTTGCGTGGAGCATTCTTACAATCTCAGGCGCCAATGTTGCTGGTAGAACTATTTGTCCATTCTTCAACTGGAACCATCCGTCTTCTCCATATCCGCCTTGTTCTTCTGATAGCCATTTCTTCTCTTTCTCTGAATACACAGGTGTCCATTCACTCAGTGGCGCCGGTAGGAGTGCAGCCACCACTGGTTTTGCTTTGTATCGTGCCAATTCTCCATGGTTTCCCCAGATGAATTCTTCTTTTGGGAAATAGTATTGCCAGGCAAAGAACAGTAGGTTCTGTCTTTCCTGTGAATCTCTCACTGCTGGTATAAAAAAGTTCATCACACTTTTCTTCATTCTTGGCAGTTTGTTTTTTGTAAGGATCTCCTTGAGGAAGAAACTCACCAATGGGGCTTGGTATTCTTCTGCTCCCAATTCTCCCAAACTTAGCAGTATTCGTGTAATTCTCAGATTATTATGAGGGTTGGTTGTTAGGTTTTCGAAACGTGAGGCGAAATTTTCTGCTCGTTCAACTTCGATCACTTCTGTATCTTCTCCATACTCCCCCATTAATTTTACGCCAGAGAATTTCAGCATCATTTTGTATGCTCTGCGGAGTCTTTGCTGAACTTCTGAGGTGTTAATCATAAGACGTGTCTCTTGAGGGTTCAAAGGAGTGGAGTAGAAATTTCGGCCTTGGGACTGGGTCGGAAAAAGCCATTGGATATAATCATGATTGAGTTCTAATAGTTCGTAATCATTGTGCCATTTGTGCAAAATAATTTCAATGTATTCTCCTTTGGGTTCAAATTTTCTCCAATTCATGTAGAATTCGTAGTTTGGCATGGCAGGTCGGACCTCTTGCTTGCAGAGCAGGACTTTGGCTTGATCAGTGGTTAGCAATAGTTTTGCAGCCGCTTTTGCGGCCTGGTCAGCGCGCCTGTTGCCTTTTGGGATTTCATCATGACCTTTCTGGTGGCCATGACAGTGCATGATACTGACAGCACTTGGTTTCCATACAGCTTCTAGGAGGGCTGTTATTTCAGCTGCATACTTGATTTGTTGTCCTGAGGAAGTAAGTAGGCATCTTTCTTTGTAGAGTGCACCATGTGCATGGACAGTCATAAAGGCATATTTGGAGTCAGTGTAGATATTTACTCTTTTGCCTTCGGAAAGTTGTAGAGCCCTGGTTAGGGCTGTTATTTCAGCCAGTTGGGCAGATGTATGGCCTGGTAGAGGATTTGCTTCAATAATCTCTTCTGCTGAGACGACTGCATAGCCGGAGACTTTCTTCCCATCATCCATGTAACTGCTACCATCAGTGAATAGCTGTAGATTGTATTTGTCTAGGGGTACGTCTTTCAAATCTGGCCTGCTACTGAACACTTCTTCCATGACTTGGAGGCATTCATGATCTGGATCCTCTTCACAGTCAGGCAGTAAAGTAGCAGGGTTCAAGGTAGCGATGAGGTCCAAATGAACCCGTGGATTCTCACACATCATAGCTTGGTACTTTGTCATCCGACTGTTGCTGAACCAAGCATCAAGCAGGGCTTTGACAGCATGGGGCACCTTGACCTGAAGAACTTGTCCAAGGGTCAGCTTGTCTGCTTCTGCTATCAGCATTGCGGTGGCTGCCACAGCTTTCAGGCATGGGGGAAGGCCGCAGGCCACAGGATCAAGTTGCTTGGAGAGATAGGCCACAGGCCTTGGCCAAAATTCTGAATCAGCACTCCTGTAGCTGTTTGGTTGTGTTCATGCACGTACAGCTGGAAGGGCTTGCTGTGATCTGGCAGTCTCAGTGCTGGAGCTTCCATTAACAGAGTCTTTAATTTCAGGAATGCTGCTGTTTGCTCTTCTTCCCAGAGGAAGGGGTCATGCTCTCCCCCTTTGGTGGCTTAATGGAGGGGCTTAGCAATATCTGCGAAGTTGGGGATCCACAGGCGGCAGAAGCCTGCAGCTCCTTGTCTTTGGTTGGGGTATTCGGCATACTGCTTCTTTTCTCTCTGCCCCCAGTGCACGCTTGGTACCTGTTAATTGAAAACCTAAATATTTCACAGTCTGTTTACATATTTGTGCTTTCTTTTTGGACACTCTGTAACCTGCAAGGCATAGCAGATGTAGCTGGGCTTTTGTGGCAGAGAGACACCTTTTTCTGTGGGAGAAGCTAGTAATAAATCATCTACATACTGTAATAAAACGACTTTGTCTGGCTGAGCGTTGAAGGACAGGAGGTCCTGGCTGAGCGCGCACCCAAAAATCGTGGGCAAGTTCTTGAAACCTTGAGGGAGGCGTGTCCAGGTCATTTGTTGGCGCGCCCCCGTGGTAGATTCCTCCCACTGAAATGCAAAAAGGGGTTGGCTTGCTGGAGCCAGGCAGATGCAAAAGAAAGCGTCTTTTAAATCAAGCACCGTGTAATATTTTGTGTCTCCGGGAATTAATGCCAATAAATTGTATGGGTTGGGAACCACAGGGTGTAGAGTTACTGTGGCTTCATTGACAGCTCGTAAATCTTGGACTGGGCGGTACTCTTGCATGCCCTCTTTCAGTACTGGCAACAGGGGTGTGTTCCACGGTGACACGCAGAATTTCAATATGCCATGGTCTTTAAGTCTCTGCAAATGTGTCTGGATATTCTGCTTGGCTTTTTGTGGGATATGACATTGTCTTAAAACCACAGGTGTTGCCCCAGGTTTTAAATTGACGTACACTGGAGGGATATTTACAGCTAGTCCGGGCGGGTTTTCCTCCGCCCACACTCCAGGGATTCCCAGAAGTAGTGTGTACGGGTCTGGGTCGGCCGGCGGGGTTGGTGCCGTGCACCATTCTTCTTCTCTTGGCATAATTACTGCAATTTTGACAGGTTGGGTGTACTGGCTGGCTGGGCTGTACTGCCGTGTAGAGCTGCCACTCTCAGGCAGGTCTAATCTAGCGTGACCCCCGGGGAGAAATGTAATTTGGGCTTGCAATTTGCAAAGGATATCCCGCCCCAGGAGCTGGATGGGACATTCGGGCATATACAAAAATTCATGTTCAACATTATGCCCACCCACACTACAATATGTGGTGCCGGTGTCAATATGTACCTTGCCCTTCAAATGACGTCCCCGCCAAACCAACAAACCCTGCACTGGCACCATCATTTCTCTCATATCTGCCATTTGTTACTTGACCATTGGAGGCCTGACCTCCCGATTCCCCAGCCTCCCCCTGTAGCCAAAAATGCCGGACCATTATTTTTCCAGTGACCTCGCCCCGGCACCAAGCGCACTGATTGGGTCCCAGGGGTTCCCTAGGGGTTCCCCTACCTCTGCCTCCCCGACCCCTCGCTCTCCCTCTTTCCGAGGCACCTCTTCCTCCATTTCCCATATATCCGACCACCCCTGTATACCCTTTTTGTCTCTTTATCTCCTCCCGCTTTTCTTCCAGATCCCGGTTATGAAACACTTTATTAGCAATTTCCACTAATTCACTAATACCTTTACCTAGAAACCCATCTAGTCTCTGTATTTTATTCCGTATGTCTCTTTGTGACTGACCCACAAAGGAAGAATTAACCTCTGATTCTCCACCGCCTCGGGGTCAATAGGGCATCCTATATGCATCTAGTAACCTTTCTAGAAATGCACTTGGGGTTTCTTTAGAATCTTGCACAATATCCGCTATTTTCCCCATGTTTGTGGGTTTCTTCCCTCCCGCTTTAACACCCATTATTACCGCTGTACGGTACGTCTGCAGGTGTGCAATACCTGCAGCAGTATTGTACGGCCATTTGGGATCTGTTTTGGGGTAGTGTTCCTCTGCCCACACTTCTGGCTGTGCTCTGGCATCTTCTACGGCTTGGGCAAGTAGAATTTTTTGCGCGCTACTATTTATTCGGGCTCTTTCCTCAGTGGTGAACATTGTCAGCATTAGCTGTTGACAATCTGCCCATGTGGGGTTATGTGTGAACATGACTGACTCTATCATACTGGCCACTGCCGCGGGGTTAGTGGAATACAGTGGTGTGTGTGTTTTCCAGTTGAACAGATCTGTTCTTGTAAATGGGACATATGTGTATTGCACTGGCCCAGGTTCTCCGTTTTCCAGTAAAGGGCCTGGCACCTCCCGTAGGGGCATTTGCATCTTACTTTTACTGGGATTGTGCTGATACGGGTCTCGGGGTTTATATATTTTGTTCACTGCGTGAGTGGTTGCACCTTGCTTTGCATCTTCATCCTCATCATCGCTGTCCTCTTGGGTTACTAGTTTATATACGTTCCCATCGGGCATTTTAATCTTTCCTGGTGGGACCTCTCTGTCTCCTCCACCCGTTGCCCCCTCATCTTCCTCCGCAATACCGCCTGCCGGAGCGGAGGAAGCTGGCGGAGCAGTAGCAGCCGCCCGCTCCCCCCCTCCGCCAGCACCACCGCGGCACGCAAAGCTTCTCTAGCTGCCCCATAATATGATGGATAGGGCGGGGACAGGGAATCAATCTCCTCCGGTTGTTCTACTAACACCGGTTTCCTCTTCTTATTATTTTCTCTATTTGGGGGTACCTGCTTCTTGTTACATCCCGCCATCATTATAAAATGACTTTTATCTTTTACACAATACCTCCATATATCTATATATGGGTACTGTTCAGGATGTCCGCATTTCCCGGTTACTTGGGAATGCACCCTCTGCATTAACTCCGGGTCCATTGACCCCTGCTCTGGCCAGTCTGGAACTAGCAGTGGCCATACAATTGTACACATTCCTGTTAATTTCTCTTTAGTTAACTCTACACCATAATCATGTGTTGTATATAGTG
Organism: Leptobrachium leishanense; assembly: GCA_009667805.1. NCBI lineage: Eukaryota > Metazoa > Chordata > Amphibia > Anura > Megophryidae > Leptobrachium > Leptobrachium leishanense. Next base: position 5,454,247 of record CM019069.1, on the reverse strand, counting down.
CTTCAAAATTCCGCACCATATACCCTAAGGGCGTCTCACCCTTCTTCGCCTTTTTGGGCTTGGATGTCCCGTTACCCATTGTTACTCTTAAGGTCAGTAACCTTTTTACAATACAGATATCACTTTTTAGCAAAAGCACTTGAAATTTACTGTCTGGTACTCAGTCAACAGTTCATATATATCGTATTCACTTCCTCCGTCAGTAGCCAGACTGCAGTCGCCTGAGCCGGAAACGTACCTTGGGAGTCCACTCTCAAGTTTGCTTTCTCGCTAGGCGAGTAGGCGCACAATCACTCACAGCACTCTCAGCAATCATTCACAACCCATACTGTACCAGATACTTTCAGCACAAAACAATACATAAACAATTCAACTCTTTCTACTAGCCGAGGGCACACCGTCCCTCCTTTTGGCTCCTTATACCCCGTTAATTGAACTCTAACTCTTGACTGCTTGTGACTATGTGCACCCCGTTCTATAACTACACTTCCGTCTGCAATTCCAATTTGCCTATGGGTAATCTACCCACCCGGCACCACTTCCTCTGCAGCTACCGCTGGCCCCAATGAGCCCTCTTCACTACACGACGTACACACTAGCACTGACTCAGGGCTCTCAGCCCGGTCACAGAAATCCCTCCTCCTTTCCTTGTCCACGTGCAGAAGCTCTATTTACAAACACTGACTACGACTATGCAACTCCATGTGGCTACCCTCTCCCTCACATACAGACTCTACCCTTTAGTTAACATCCGATCCCCTGTGTCCAGACACGCGCTAGCCACTCTGGCTCCTTTGCTTGTCCGTGCTTTCGGCAGCGGGTTCGGTATGTCAACGAGACCGTGGCTGCGGGTCTCCTTATCCGACTATGGCCGGACGTTTCCCTTTATACCGGTATCTCCATTAGATATACAAACATAGAAGACACTTTACCTATCGCCGCGCTGTTCGCTGTTTCCTCGAACTCGGTGGTGTCCCAGCTTCCCGGGCTGGGGGTCTGTTTGGGACGAGACGAGGTCCACTGAACAGGAAATCCTGCTTGGCGCCTGCAGATGTCAGCTCACCTTCAACGGACGCCCAACCAGCGGGATTACTCGCACCTGCAGTCAACCGCTACAGTGTCCAGCAGTTGTTGCCGTGCCGGCAAAGGGCCTCGTATCCCGGCTATCGAGCCCCCAGAAATGTTACCGGAATCCACTTGGTTCACTTGGGACGAGGCCGGACCGGACACGAGCAAGGATTGTCTGGACACGAGTCTCTTCAGGAAAGGCAAACTTTATTGTGACGTCACAGAAGATGCTCAGACAGGATTGAATCGCAAAGACTGAGCCCCGAACTCACCCCGACAAGGGGTCTTATACCCCAAATACATAATTAAGTACATCCCAATTAGCCCACCTCCCTGTGACACTATCCCACCCCACGTGGGTTAATACCTCCCTTAGTCTAATACAAAGACATTCCATTAAATTGGCCGTAAATTGGCAAGCTTCATGTTAGTTTCGACAGATCATGATTAGTTACTACATTCAGTCCGGGCTGTGCTTGCCTCCCTAGCGCCTGTGTTTATTTGTTGCGGGTAACACCTGGTCTATCTTCTATGCTTCCCTTTGTCTCTCTGCAGGCCTCTGTGACCTTGGTGTATCCACTTCTCATTCTGTCCCTTCGTGCCAGGAACAGCCTCGATCTTTCTCAGGTTTTAATTGCTTTTCTGCTAATCTAACACATTCCTAAATTTCTACGTATGCTTCATTCTAGATTCAGCTAAAACCTACCTAGTTATTTTCAAGTGAACCAATATTCTGAACAAGATGGCCGCCTGGCTTATAATGACGGCCATCTTCCAGCCTTATTCCACTTCAGCTGGGCCTTACTTTGCTCTGCCTCTCCGTCTGCTCTCAGTTGCTCAATCAGCAGCCTGGCCTTTTCAAGATTCTTGCCTACTCGCTCAGCGTTACTTTGCTCGTCTTTCAGCTTCTCCGTCAGCTCCATAATCTGGGATTCCAGGAGACACTTTTCCCCCATGGCTGCCTGGACTTTTAAAATGCCAATGGCCATGGCCTCCTCTCGCTCTCGAGCAGCGTTATCCTTGGCTCGCTCAGCAGCTGTAAGTAAATCCCGCAAGCCAGTCGTCTCCATCTCCAGGCGCTGTACATTCACCTCTGCATCATCTCTGGATAGTCTCACCTCGTCCAACTCTCTCTGGCCATCTTGCAGCTGATCCTGTAGCCAGTGCAATCGCAGCCCAGTCTCTTTCTCGCCCTGGGTGGCAGAGTCTAGTTGCCCTTTCAAGGTCTCTACCTCCCTTCGAAGCGGGTCACAACATTTGCATTCGCTCTCCAGCACCACCTCCATTTCTTTCACCCGTCCACCCCTCCGCTTCTTTTTAGCCTTACTTGAGGGTGGGGGGATGGTCACGGTTGGTGCAGAGGCATATTTTGTAGGGATGTGCGTTTCGGGTTTCGGAATTTTGGAATTTTCACAAAATTTCCCGATTTGTGCATTCAGATTCGGCCGATTTTCAGAAAGTTTTCAGATCCGAAAATGGCAGATCCGAACAAATTTTCGAGCCGAAACGAAAACTTTTCGGAATTTTCGAATGGACTAGAAATGTGTAAAATCGAAATTCATTTTCGTTCCATTCGTGATTTCGGCTCCATTCCTGATTTCGGTTCCATTTCAGTAATTTCGGACATCGTATTTATATCGCTGATTCTGTAATTAAATTTTGTATCATTCCCATCTCGATGTATCCTTCCTGGAAAACCAGAGAAATCTCAATATATCCTTCTTGTAAAACATGAGAAATCTCAATGTATCCTTCTTGTAAAACCAGAGAATTTTCAATGTATCCTTCTTGGAAAACATGAGAAATCTCAATGTATCCTTTCTGGGAAACCAGAGAAATCTCAATGCATCCTTCCCGGGAAACCAGAGAAATCTCAATGTATCTTTCTTGTAAAACATGAGAAATCTCAATGTATCCTTCTTGTAAAACATGAGAAATCTCAATGTATCCTTCCTGGAAATCCAGAGAAATCTCAATGAATCCTTCTTGTAAAACATGAGAAATCTCAATGTATCCTTCTTGTAAAACATGAGAAATCTCAATGTATCCTTCCTGGAAATCCAGAGAAATCTCAATGTATCCTTCTTGTAAAACATGAGAAATCTCAATGTATCCTTCCTGGAAATCCAGAGAAATCTCAATGTATCATTCTTGTAAAACATGAGAAATCTCAATGTATCCTTCTTGTAAAACATGAGAAATCTCAATGGCAGAATTATCGTATCGTATAATTATCGTATTCGAAAAAAACATTAGTTTACGTCAAAACGAATAGACACTTTGAAACCAGGAGAACAGACGTTCCGAAAAACACGAAAATTTTCTGAAATCACGAAAAAAAAGTCGATACGAAAAACGAACCGAAACGAATCGAACCGAAACGGAAATCGGCCGAAACGAGTCAAAATGAAAATTTACAAAATCCGAACGAACCGAACAGAATTGAACCGAAAAAAAAATCGGTGCACAAGCCTAATATTTTGTTTGGGTCTTGGCGTTGGCAGAAGCCGATGCTTCCAAAATCCCTGGTCTCTGCCAATCTAAGTCTGTAGGCACCCTCTGGGTGTGTGGTGTAGTGGCCAGCCAGTTCTCCTCCTGGCTACGAATGTCCCCTGGCTCAATCCAGCCTGGGACCTTGTATTTATTGTATTCCCCATGCAGAGGGTTAAAATTATTATTATTATTATTATTATTTATTTATAAAGCGCCAGCATATTCCGCAGCGCTGTACAATAAACACAGTACAGACAGGGTTACAATACATTGAACAACATTTGACAAACAGTACAGGAGGAGATGAGGGCCCTATTCCCGTAGGAACTCACAATCTGGAGGGTTGGGGTTGGAAACAGGAGGAGAGGACTGTAAGGTGAGAGTGATTGATGGTTGCGTCAGTGAGTTGGGTGGTAGGCTTCCCTAAATAGGAATGTTTTCAGGAGCGTTTGAAGGAAGAGAAGTTAGGGGAAAGTCTGACAGCACGAGGGAGAGCGTTCCAGAGAGTGGGGGCTGCGCGTGAGAAATCCTGCAGTCTATCATGGAAGAGGTGATGCGGGGAGAAGCTAGGCGCAGGTCACTGTTTGACCTTAGGGAGCGGGCTGGGGTGTATTTGGTGATTAGTGAGGACAGGTAGTGGGGAGCTGAGTTAGTGAGGGTTTTGTAGGTAAGGATAAGGATTTTGAACTTAATTCTGCAGTGGATGGGGAGCCAGTGAAGGGACTCGCAGAGGGGAGCGGCAGAGACAGAGCGGCGGGTAAGGTGAATTAGCCTGGCGGAGGCTAAAATCTTCCTGGTCCTGCACAGCTTCCCCTTTCTGCAATAAACAGACCTCATTTCAAACGCTCTGGAACAGGTCCATGCTAGGGCGTCCATATTGGACCATATTGCTTGCGGCGTCTTTTTACCTCCTTCAGCATTTCCATCTCGCTCCTGGTTGCACGACACTTGTGCCTTTGACCCTTACTTCAGTATTCGTTCCTTCCATGGCTCTCCAGCAGGTCCTTCAGGGTGTCCTGCTTGCAGGCTGTATAGTTGGCCATCTCGGGGTGTATTGGTGTTGGAGAGCCTCTATCCACACCGCTGCCAGCCAATGTGACGGAACCATTCTCTTCCGCTTGTCCTGACTCTCCAGACACCCCTTCGTTGCGGTCAGCCCGGCTACTGGGAGCGCTGTCCTCAGCGCCTCGAGCAGCTTGACCCGTATGCTTCTGTTTCTCTGCCCTGGAGCCGTTCGGAATTTCCAGAAGGCCGCTCCGTGCCTTCTGAGGTTGAGTGTGTAGTGTAGCGTAGTTAAAGGAGACACCAGACGCGGCTGTATGTTCCAACAGGATTCTCTCTCTCTGAGCTCTTTAATGAACAAAAACGCCACAATTTATGCTGAGATCCAACAGCCATGATTTGCATAAATGACCCACATTGACCTACTAAAATGCTAATTACATTATGTCAGATTTTTACAATAAACCTTCCTCTTTCTTCATATCACACATCATTTACATAATCTATTGTAAAGGAAATCAGTTAGGTTTTGGCTGAGACAATGGTGACTCCCAACCTCTGAGACATGTAAACAGATAGCAGATGAACAAAGAGAAAACCCTTTTGCCTAATCACAAATTACTCAAACCTATTTTACAATCTATACGAAAGAAAGCATTTGAACTCGCTGCAAGTAGTTTCTTTAGGTAAAAAAAATTGTTTTTTTAAAGAAATATAAGTGTATTTAAAACTAAAGCTACACCATTTACACTAAACTAATTTAAATTAAAACCAAACAATGTAAAATATATTTAAAATCACACGATACAAATGAACACAAAGTCTCTTGGGGTCTGAAGCGCGGAGCGCCAGGTCAGCTCTTTGACATGTGTACATTTTAATTTAGTTACTGGATTCCTGTCCAGTGCGGTGAGAAGCAAACGTAATGCAGTGTAGACACGCTGTGAGGCAGAGCGGAGTGAAGTCAAGCCTGCAAAATGTTTGCTTCGCTACGCTGTGCGTCGCTACACGCTCAGTGTGTCTCAGCCTTTATTCCCGCATCGCTAGCTTACCGAATCAGTTTGTATACTGTACTTGTTACTGACCCTGCTTGTTCTGAGGACCCGATCTGTTGCCGACTTTGCCTGCCATTTGACTATTCTCTCTGTGTAATCGCTGCCTGTTCTGTTTGCTTCCTGTTGCTACTGGTGTGTGCTGATTCTCACCATATACAGTAGCGCAGTACAAGTGCCTTAACATTGCTGACCCGGTTTTGTTATAGCTGCTGATGTAACTGAATAGATCGGGGATCTCTTCTGCTTTACCAAAACCTCCACCGTTGCACTCTTCCACAATACCTCAGAGGGGTTACAGTGTGAAAGCACTTGCTGCCAGTCCACCAAAGGCACAATATTTGGGTGCACTGCCACTGACGCCTATACCAGATTCATATCATTTTAATATTGGACCGCAGGGTCCACCACCGCACTCTTCCACAATACCACAGAGGGGTTACGGTGTGAAAGAACTTGCTGCCACCAAAGGTAAAATATTTGGGTGCACTGCCATGTACGCCTATACCAAATTCATATAATTTTAATATTTGACCACAGGGTCCAACCCTGCACTCTTCCACAATACCACAGAGGGGTTATGGTGTAAAGGCACTTGCTGCCACCAAAGCCACAATATTTGGGTGCACTGCCACTGACGCCTATACCAAATTCATATAATTTTAATTTTGGACCACAGGGTCCACCGCTGCACTCTTCCACAATACCACAGAGGGGTTACGGTGTGAAGGCACTTGCTGCCACCAAAGGCACAATATTTGGGTGGGGAGAGACACACTCCAGAGCACAAACCTGTACCTAATGAAAGTGAAAGAGTGGGAGGAGAGGTCTTTTCTCTCTAGGTGGCGTAATGCTCAAAGGTTGAGTCTGTGTACATACAGTCATGGCCGAAATTGTTGGCACCCCAGAATTTTTCCAGAAAATCAAGTATTTCTCACAGAAAAATATTGCAGTAACACATGTTTTGCTATACACCTGTTTATTCCCTTTGTGTGTATTGGAACAAAACAAGAAAAGGGAGGAAAAAAGCAAATTGGACATAATGTCACACAAAACTCCAAAAATGGGCTGGACAAAATTCTTGGCACCCTTTCAAAATTGTGGATAAATAAGATTGTTTCAAGCATGTGATGCACCTGGGGCAAGTAACAGGTGTGGGCAATATAAAAAATCACACCTGAAAGCAGATAAAAAGGAGAGAAGTTCACTTAGTCTTTGCATTGTGTGTCTGTGTGTGCCACACTAAGCATGGACAACAGAAAGAGGAGAAGAGAACTGTCTGAGGACTTGAGAACCAAAATTGTGGAAAAATATCAACAATCTCAAGGTTACAAGTCCATCTCCAGAGATCTAGATTTGCCTTTGTCCACAGTGCGCAACATTATCAAGAAGTTTGCAACCCATGGCACTGTAGCTAATCTCTCTGTGGATGGACGAAGAGAAAAATTGATGAAAGGTTGCTACGCAGGATAGTCTGGATGGTGGATAAGCAGCCCCAAACAAGTTCCAAAGAAATTCAAGCTGTCCTGCAGGTTCAGGGAGCATCAGTGTCAGCGCGAACTATCCGTTGACATTTAAATTAAATGAAACGCTATGGCAGGAGACCCAGGAGGACCACACTGCTGACACAGAGACATAAAAAAGTAAGACTACAGTTTGCCAAAATGTACTTGAGTAAGCCAAATTCCTTCTGGGAAAACATCTTGTGGATAGATGAGACCAAGATAGAGCTTTTTGGTAAAGCACATCATTCTACTGTTTACAGAAAACGGAATGAGGCCTACAAAGAAAAGAACACAGTACCTACAGTGAAATATGGTGGAGGTTCAATGATGTTTTGGGGTTGTTTTGCAGCCTCTGGCACTGGGTGCCTTGAATGTGTGCAGGGCATCATGAAATCTGAGGATTACCAAAGGATTTTGGGTCGCACTGTAGTGCCCAGTGTCAGAAAGCTGGGTTTGCATCCGAAATCTTGGGTCTTCCAGCGGGACAATGACCCCAAACATACGTCAAAAAGCAGCCAGAAATGGATGACAACAAAGCGCTGGAGAGTTCTGAAGTGGCCAGCAATGAGTCCAGATCTAAATCCCATTGAACACCTGTGGAGAGATCTTAAAATTGCTGTTGGGAAAAGGCTCCCTTCCAATAAGAGAGACCTGGAGCAGTTTGCAAAGGAAGAGTGGTCCAAAATTCCGGGTGAGAGGTGTAAGAAGCTTATTGATGGTTATAGGAAGCCACGGATTTCAGTTATTTTTTCCAATGGGTGTGCAACAAAATATTAAGTTAAGGTGCCAAGAATTTTGTCCAGCCCATTTTTGGAGTTTTGTGACATTATGTCCAATTTGCTTTTTTTCCTCCCTTGTTTTGTTCCAATACACACAAAGGGAATAAACATGTGTATAGCAAAACATGTGTTACTGCAATACTTTTCTGTGAGAAATATTTGATTTTCTGGAAAAATTTCTGGGGTGCCAAAAATTTCGGCCATGACTGTATATTCACACAAAATTGCATACATTCACACAAAATTGCATAAGCAAAGATGTAAGCATACATATATCATATAAAATATAAAAACAGCATTGCATATATGGTCTGATTGTTGTAAAAGATCCTTTGTAATGCAGTATTTGTGGTATATCGCCACCTAGTGTCCATATTTCAAAAAGTCTTTCAATTGAAGAAACGTGTAATAAACAAAAGTTCTTTCTGATCTGCGGCACTTCTCTATCTCTTGTACCTCCGAGAGACCAGGAGAGTGTGATTAGAATTGTGTCAAGCACTGCATATTAATGGTCTGAATGATGGATGCACTTACGCAGGTTTATTCCTCGTGCTGCAAGCGGCTGGTCTGTGAGACCACTCTTCTTTTGGTGCTTACTCCTCTGTTCCTGTGGTGATCGGTCCCAGGGCCCAGCAGATCCAGGACTTCCCTTCTGGGGGTGCTAGGATTCTTTGTATGGTGCCTTGGTCGAAAGTAATGTCGGAAGCACGGATGGCCAATAAAGAAGTGGATTTTATTCACATAAGTATAAAAAAACAATAAAATGGGCTTGGTGGAGATATAAAACAAATTAAAATAAATGGTGTCCTTTAAAACGCGTTTCACCGCTCAGGTGGCGGCTTCATCAGTCATGGATGAGTTGGTGTATATGGACAGGTCTTATAAAGGGTTTTACTTTCTGTTTTGGACCTGAAAACTGCCAAGAAACTGTGGGCGCCGCCATCTTGGGGGAGTGGTAATGTTTTCCAGCTGCCTGATTGGCAGCCATCTTAGGTGGGGTTGAAATGTATTCTGTAAAGCATCACAGGACTGGCCAAGCTCCAGTGAGGAAGGAGACAGCTGCTTTGTCATCAGAGCCAGGGATCATACAGGAAACAGAATAAAGACCAGACACAAATTCTGTCTTGGATAATTCGTATTATTCTGGCAGGTTTCAAACAGAACAGTCAGTTTTGTTAAAATGGGAGTGTTACAAATTCATGGATTACAAACCAATAAAGAATTAATATGTCAGTAGTATAAAAAAAGCGATACAGCCCATTTCACATCTATCAGACTTAGTCTCAATCAATAGATATGGGGCAGCCATATCTGGGTATTAATTCTTTACAAAGAATTTTGGTAACAGTTCTGGCATTTTCTCTTGCAGTAGGGAAGGCTTCAGGCCATCTAGAAAACTTGTCAACTATTACCAGAAGGTATTTCAGGTTACCTTTTGCAGTGGGCATGTGTGTAAAATCAATTTGGAGTTCCTGGAATGGACCATTAGCTGGCGGTAGGTGTTGAGTTTTAATTTTTGGGCCCTGTGTATTATTTCTGGCACATATAAGGTAACGAGAAAGTTTGGAATTAATCATAGCCTTAAGATTACAAACAGAAAAATGCTTAGCCATTTCGCTGTATGTGAGTTTGGGAGATCTGTGGCCAGGACCGTGAAAAGACAAAATAAAGATTGGCGCTGCAGCAGGTAGGCCCACTCTCCCTCCTTTCTCATAAATTCTAACATCAGGCGGAATTTCTTGAGACTTCACAAGGCCTTCTGAGGCCCAATGATAAACATCAGCTTCAGTAGCACCTGCCTGGAGTTCTTTAAGCATCTGTAGCACTGCTTTAAAGACTGTGACTGTGTTCTGCTGCATTTAAATATTATGGCCACTAGAGGGAGACAGAGACCTATGGATTATGCTGGACAAACAGGGAAAGAACTGAACTACATTTTCCATGATGCTTTGCGTGAGGACAGGAAGTGCGTGTGTAGGAAAGGAAAGGCATCAGCAGCCTCGTGGAAAGCATGCTCAGAGTGAGCTGGGAGCTGAAAGGAGAAGGAAGCAGGCAGAGCTGTTAAGGATCGTGACCAGGCCAGAGCGCAGGGGCTACCTCGCTGGTGCTGGGGGATCGGGACAGTGACCCTACAGAGATCTGTCTATACCAAGCTGTGAAGTCTGAGGACAAGAAGCTGGTTCCGGCTGGACCCCGAGTTAGGAGAACCGCAGATCGATCTAACAGGGAGTGCAGGCGGTGAGCCGGACATCTTGTGGCAGATACAGACAAGCAAGACAGCGGATCCCGTGACACAGAGAACCCCAGTCAAAATCGAGCGGAGAGACGTCCTGGGTCGAGCGGAGCACAGAGTATCTGGCGGATGGGTGAGAGGCCTTCCAGGCCATTGTAAAATACTAAAGCACGCTGCAGTTTCTTCAAAATCCACAGGGTCCCAACGTGACTAGTCGAAGATACCTCATAAATAATTCACTGGCCAGTTGAATATTGTACCCGGGTACCAATACACACATACACATACATTCCTTGGGACATAACCTGTACGGGACTCACACTCCAACCACTAAGGGGGTTAAAAATACTTTTTTCCTTTTCTGCTGCGTGTTTCTCGCATTACGAAGTATTGTATTTCTTTTCCACTGCGTGTTTCTTGCATTACGAAGTACTGTAAATATATATACGTATACCGTGTTACTCATTATATGCCAGTTTATTCAGTAAACTATATAATTTATAAAATCCACGACGGTGCTGGAGTATATTTATTCCCTAGTGCGGGGAGACTGACCCGAGGTTCAAATTCAGCGGCTCCTCCGGGAGTGAGCGCTACACATCCATTTCTGGGGTAGCAGAAAAGGAGAAAGGTAGCAGGTGACAATTGGAGGGTGAGGAACAAGAGAAATGGTAGGAGATGAAAGAGCAGCAGCTTTAGACGTAGCGTCAGCAAAGTGATTGCCACGAGAAACAAAAGTGTCAACAGGGTCATGACCTTTGCCTTTGACAACAGCAAGATGAGAAGGCAATAGAATAGCAGACAGGAGATCAGATCAGAATGAGAAATAGGACGACCATCAGCAGTAGTAAAACCATGGCAGTGCCATAGAGCACCAAAATCATGCACAACACCAAATACATAACGAGAGTCAGTATAAATGGTGACAGGGAGATCTTAGTAAACTATATAATTTATAAAATCCACGACGGTGCTGGAGTATATTTATTCCCTAGTGCAGGGAGACTGACCCGAGGTTCAAATTCAGCGGCTCCTCCGGGAGTGAGCGCTACACGTGGGGGCTCGTTTCCGGGATTCAGTCTCTGGAAAAAACGCATTTAAATGGTTAAATATGGATCCAGAAGAATCAGCAGAGTGGTGTAAAGCACAAAATGGCCAGTTAGGGTTGAGTGTAGTAATGGACATTCCTGCAGGCACCTGGGCAGAAGAACAGATCCGCCAGGCCGTGGCAGCGTTGGCACCTGACCAGCAGGGATTCATAGTGGACGTTAAAGTGAACCCAGAGACTTCTCACACATATGTTCTTTTTGAGTGGAGAAAGGGTGTTCCAGTGTGTTTTCAGGGCGCGAGTGTGAAGCTGACCGACGATGTGGAAGTTCGACTGGTCCAGCCAAGTACGCCACGTGGTGATCACGCGAATGTTCCCGTGACTAGACCAACAACGTCAGGAGACGAGATCCCCGATGCTACCCCAACTACAGGGTTCCCTCCTGCTACATTCTTTACCACTATGGGGAAGCTGGTGGAAACGTTGGCCCAAAACTCAGCCGCGTCTGCCAATTACGGGTATCGCAAGTTGGGGTTCTGTTCGGGTAAGGTCCCTGTGCCAGCTGGAGAAGAGGACTTTGACACTTGGATAGACCAGGCAGTGCAAGCTGTGGAAGAATGGGAAGTTGCGGACACCGTGAAGAGACAAAGGTTGATCGAGAGCTTAAGAGGTCCTGCTTCAGATGTCATCCGAAATCTGAAAAGAGACAAGCCAGGCTGCACTGCTGCTGAGTATCTAGAAGCTTTACAGGAAATTTTTGGAGGAGTGGAGGATTGTGTCAAGCTTATCCACAGGTTCTCTCACACCTATCAAAAGGAAGGAGAAGAAATGTCCACCTATGTCTGGCGGCTGGATAAAATCCTCCATCAGGTTATTCTAAAAAGAGGCATGGAGCCGAGTCATGCAAGCAAAGCTTTGATGGATCAAATTTTCAAAGGTGCACTCCCACTGGATCCCATAATGTTGAAATTTCAGACTAGATACCAGAGCAAGAGACTGACCTATTCCAAACTGGTCAAAGCTATCCGAGAAGAAGAGGCTTTAATTAAGGCTAAAAAGATTGCTAATGCTTCACATGCAGTTTTCACCGCAGAAGTAGAAACTCTTGGTGTAGCAGACATACAGACTGAAGTGATGGCTTTGAAAACTCTGATGTCGAAAATGATAGAGTTGATGACGTTGCTGTCTTCTAGTATTGCCGTACCTGAGGAGGGAGAGGCAGTGCGGAGTATTCCTGCTGGAGAACCCTCTGGGTCGTTGATCTACTACAACTGTGGGGGGGTTGGCCACTATCGACATGACTGCCCCAGCCCACCCAAACCGCGAAGAGGACAGACGTTTCTAGCAGATATACGAATGACAAGAGCGGCTGTGGTTCCTAACAAGGGGTTTTCAAATGAGGCGCAAGAAGAAAATGTGCCCACACGCTCGAGGAAAAGATGTTTTGGCTGCAGAGAAAAGGGTCATTTCAGGGCTCAGTGCCCAGAAATGAGGCCCGTAAAGAGATCGGTCGAAGAACTCCTGAAGGCCTTGAAGGAGCAGTCGCCTGTCTTGCAAGGGGAAAATCTTAGAGGACCCCGGTTGAATGAGCAAACTGGGTCCCCACCTTGTACTACAGCGGAGAAGTTCCCTGACAAGTTGATCGGTCCTTCGTCCATCATCCCGGTCCAAGTGGAAGGGGTCTACACAAAGGCTCTTCTAGATTCAGGTGCTCAAGTAACTCCGATTTACCGAGATTTCTATCAGAAACATTTGAAGCATATACCCTTGAAAGTATCTTGAAATCTGGGGTATGGGGACTGAGAGGTTTCCCTATGATGGATATCTACAGGTGAAGCTGGAATTTAGTTCAGCGACCGTTGCACAACCGGCAGTATGTGACACATTGGCCATTGTGTGTCCTCGTCCGGAGCACAGAGTATCTGGCGGATGGGTGAGAGGCCTTCCAGGCCGTTGTAAAATACTAAAGCACGCTGCAGTTTCTTCAAAACCCACAGGGCCCCAACGTGACTAGTCGAAGATACCTCATAAATAATTCACTGGCCAGTTGAATATTGTACCCGGGTACCATACACACATACACATACATTCCTTGGGACATAACCTCACACTCCAACCACTAAGGGGGTTAAAAATACTTTTTTCCTTTTTCGCTGCGCGTTTCTCGCATTACGAAGTATTGTATTTCTTTTCCGCTGCGTGTTTCTTGCATTACGAAGTACTGTAAATATATATACGTATACCGTGTTACTCATTTTATGCCAGTTTATTCAGTAAACTATATAATTTATAAAATCCACGACGGTGCTGGAGTATATTTATTCCCTAGTGTGGGGAGACTGACCCGAGGTTCAAATTCAGCGGCTCCTCCGGGAGTGAGCGCTACACATCCATTTCTGGGGTAGCAGAAAAGGAGAAAGGTAGCAGGTGACAATTGGAGGGTGAGGAACAAGAGAAATGGTAGGAGATGAAAGAGCAGCAGCTTTAGACGTAGTGTCAGCAAAGTGATTGCCACGAGAAACAAAAGTGTCAACAGGGTCATGACCTTTGCCTTTGACAACAGCAAGATGAGAAGGCAATAGAGTAGCAGACAGGAGATCAGATCAGAATGAGAAATAGGACGACCATCAGCAGTAGTAAAACCACGGCAGTGCCATAGAGCACCAAAATCATGCACAACACCAAATGCATAACGAGAGTCAGTATAAATGGTGACAGGGAGATCTTTAAAAAGTTTACATGCAGCTGTTAAAGCAAAAAGTTCTGCAGCTTGCGAAGAGTTTGAAGGAATGGAAGCAGATTCATGCACAATGTCAGGCAATTCAACCACAGCATAACCAGTCAGATACTGTGAATCAGAAGGACGAGAACAGGAGCCATCAACAAAGATATGACGAATATCAGGACCTTCTAGAGGAGTGTCAGAAAGATAAGATCTAGGAGAGGTTGTTAGTTGAATGAGCGGAAGACAGTCATGTAATTCGCGAGGCTCCTCTTGGTCTTCGCATAGACGCCGAAGAGCGTTAAGAACAGCAGAAGGACCAGAAGTGACAGAAGAGTATTTGACAGACAAATTGGAGGTGGAAGTTAGTACAGTTTCATAACCAGACAAACGTTGGGAAGAAATGTGCTGGGTAGAAATATTACGAAGTACATGCAAGACATTGTGTTGTGTATGGAGAATCATGTCAGTTCCTAGGGTTCAGGACTGAACTGTTTCCACAGCCATGGCACAGGCAGCCAAGGAGCGGAGACAATCTGGCATTTCTTGTACAATCAAAACGACTACAGAGACAATTTGAAGAGAAGGGGTATCAGGGTGAACGTCTCGACAGTGTAAGTGTCACGTCTCGGCCTTGCCCCCTGCTGGTGGTAGCAGGGATTCCTGTTTATTTTTGTTTTCAGCCTGCAGGCCATCTGTGGGGATAATTGGCCTGCGGTCACATGACCTGTTCTGCCCTATAAGTACGACCAGGACTCCCCTTGATCCGTGGACCAGGATAGTCTTTCATACCTAGTCCCTGTATGCTGGTTTACTTTGATTTGCTGTGTACGACCTCTGGCTCATGTATTTAGGATCCCTCTCTTGCCTGACCCCTCTAGTATGATATTCCGTGTATGACTTTTGGCTCTTGTATTTGGATCTCTCTTCTGTCTGTCCCCTGTACTGTACCGTGCTTTGGAATCTGTATGCCTGCATTTATTGTCTGTCTGGTTTATGTTTTGTTCGTCTTGCAAACCTAGCCTAGTTAGTATTTCGAGACCACCTTTCAAGGATCTCAGTCAGGGCTTAGGGATCTTTCTAGTTTCTGTTAATATCTTGCTTTGTTCCCTGGAATCTGTATACCTGCATTTATTGTCTGTCTGGTTTATGTTTTGTTCGTCTTGCAAACCTAGCCTAGTTAGTATTTCGAGACCACCTTTCAAGGATCTCAGTCAGGGCTTAGGGATCTCTCTAGTTTCTGTTAATATCTTGGTTTGTTCCCTGGAAGCTGTATACCTGTCCTTAAGGCTTCATCTCTGCAGATTGGGGGTTCCCCCTCACCCTATAGGGGGCTCCCCGTTACATTATCCTGGTCCCAAATAGAAGCTGGCAGGTATGTCTCATATGTATGAAGCTGTATTGAACTGGTGCTTGCTATGCTGAAAGAGCTGCAGAGGTTAATGGAGGCTCTGAGCCTATCACCTGCTGCAGCTAACGATGCAGCACCACCCTGCACTACTTGCAAACCCATACCGGAGAAGGAAAGACGCAGGTTTGTATGTCTCTGTTTTTATTGTGCAGATCCAAATCACACTATTGAACATTGTGTATTAAAACCTGTTAAGCAATGGCAGGGGAACCATGTATCCAGGTATCGCTATGGAGGTACTGGTGTGTCCTCCATAGGCATCCAGACTGGCAGAATAGCCACCTCAAATCTGTTGAATCATGGGATCACTATGCCCTCGTCTCCCAGTGTGGTTGCAGTGTCTCCGGTTGGGAATGCTATGCCAGCCATGTCTGTATCCACTGGCGCGCTGCCAGCCATGTCTGTATATACTGGCACGCTGCCAGCCATGTCTGTATCCACTGGCACGCTGCCAGCCATGTCTGTATCCGCTGGCACGCTGCCAGCCATGTCAGTATATGCTGGCACGCTGCCAGCCATGTCTGTATCCGCTGGCACGCTGCCAGCCATGTCTGTATCCACTGGCGCGCTGCCAGCCATGTCTGTATATACTGGCACGCTGCCAGTCATGTCTGTATCCGCTGGCACGCTGCCAGCCATGTCAGTATCCACTGGCACGCTGCCAACCATGTCTGTATCCACTGGCACGCTGCCAGCCATGTCAGTATCCACTGGCACGCTGCAGCAGCCATGTCTGTATCCACTGGCACGCTGCCAGCCATATCTGTATCTACTGGCACGATGCCAGCCATGTCTGTATCTACTGGCACGATGCCAGCCATGTCTGTATCTACTGGCACGATGCCAGCCATGTCTGTATCCACCGGCACGATGCCAGCCATGTCTGTATCCACTGGCATGATGCCAGCCATGTCTGTATCCACTGGCACGCTGCCAGCCATGCCTGTTCCCACTGGCAATGAAATGCCAGCCATGTCTGTATCTACTGGCACGAAGCCAGCCATGTCTGTATCCACTGGCACGCTGCCAGCCATGCCTGTTCTTACTGGTAATGAAAAGCCAGCCATGCCTGTTCCCACTGGCAATGAAATGCCAGCCATGTCTGTATCCACTGGCACGCTGCCAGCCATGCCTGTTCTCACTGGTAATGAAAAGCCAGCCATGCCTGTTCCCACTGGCAATGAGATGCCAGCCATGTCTGTATCTACTGGCACGATGCCAGCCATGTCTGTATCTACTGGCACGATGCCAGCCATGTCTGTATCTCCTGGCACGAAGCCAGTCATGTCTGTATCCACCGGCACGATGCCAGCCATGTCTGTATCTACTGGCATGATGCCAGCCATGTCTGTATCCACTGGCACGCTGCCAGCCATGCCTGTTCTCACTGGTAATGAAAAGCCAGCCATGCCTGTTCCCACTGGCAATGAAATGCCAGCCATGTCTGTCTCCACTGGCACGCTGCCAGCCATGCCTGTTCTCACTGGTAATGAAATGCCAGCCATATCTGTTTCAACTGGCATGAAGCCAGCCATGTCTGTATCTACTGGCACGCTGCCAGCCATGCCTGTTCTCACTGGTAATGAAAAGCCAGCCATGCCTGTTCCCACTGGCAATGAAATGCCAGCCATATCTGTTTCAACTGGCATGAAGCCAGCCATGTCTGTATCTACTGGCACGCTGCCAGCCATGCCTGTTCTCACTGGTAATGAAAAGCCAGCCATGCCTGTTCCCACTGGCAATGAAATGCCAGTCATGTCTGTATCTACTGGCACGAAGCCAGCCATGTCTGTTCCCACTGGCAATGAAAAGCCAGTCATATCTGTTCCCACTGGCAATGAAAAGCCAGCCATGTCTGTATCTACTGGCATGAAGCCAGCCATGTCTGTATCTACTGGCACGCTGCCAGCCATGCCTGTTCTCACTGGTAATGAAAAGCCAGCCATGCCTGTTCCCACTGGCAATGAAGTGCCAGCCATGTCTGTATCTACTGGCATGAAGCCAGCCATGTCTGTATCCACTGGCACGAAGCCAGCCATGTCTGTATCCACTGGCACGAAGCCAGCCATGTCTGTATCCACTGGCACGAAGCCAGCCATGTCTGCTTCCCCTGGCACGAAGCCAGCCATGTCTGTTCCCACTGGCAATGAAAAGCCAGCCATGTCCGCTTCCCCTGGCATGAAGCCAGCCATGTCTGCTTCCCCTGGCACGAAGCCAGCCATGTCTGTATCCACTGGCACGAAGCCAGCCATGTCTGTATCCACTGGCACGAAGCCAGCCATGTCTGTATCCACTGGCACGAAGCCAGCCATGTCTGCTTCCCCTGGCACGAAGCCAGCCATGTCTGTTCCACTGGCAATGAAAAGCCAGCCATGTCTGCTTCCCCTGGCACGAAGCCAGCCATGTCTGTATCCACTGGCACGAAGCCAGCCATGTCTGTATCCACTGGCACGAAGCCAGCCATGTCTGTATCCACTGGCACGAAGCCAGCCATGTCTGTATCCACTGGCACGAAGCCAGCCATGTCTGTATCCACTGGCACGAAGCCAGCCATGTCTGCTTCCCCTGGCACGAAGCCAGCCATGTCTGTTCCCACTGGCAATGAAAAGCCAGCCATGTCTGCTTCCCCTGGCACGAAGCCAGCCATGTCTGCTTCCCCTGGCACGAAGCCAGCCATGTCTGCTTCCCCTGGCACGAAGCCAGCCATGCCTGCTTCCCCTGGCACGAAGCCAGCCATGTCGGGTACTGGTAATGAGAAGCCAGCCATGTCGGGTACTGACAATATGTCATTCGTGATCCCTGAGGCTGGTACCTTGCCAGTGGTATCCGGGACAAGCTGTACGTCAGCAATGACAGCTGTACCCAGGTTAGACGAGACAGCTGTGACCACGTTTTGTTATGAGGCCGATGTGCCTGGATTGGCACATGAGACCACTGTGCCCTTGCCCCACAGTGAGTCCAGTGTTGTCCCCACCATTGTCAAGCCTTGTGAGGTGGTCACAAAGTCTATGTCTTGCTCTAAGAGAAGACAAGAAAAGGTGATCAACCCTAGCCAATCTGGTTCTGAAACTGCCACACTTTGTTCTGGTTCCATTGATACTACACCCTCTAAGTCCGAGGTTGCCTTACTCCGCACAGTAATCAGGGAAATTCAGCAAGCTGGTGGTTTAAAGGGTATTGAGATCCCTAAATCACATTGTGTTCCCACGGAATATATACGGACGCCTTCTGGCTTTTGGATGCGTGAGAGGCACTGGGTAGTGCTCCAGAGACACCCTGACATTCTGAAAGGGCTGGTGGAAGACTCTGATTCAGATGATTCACAATATACTCCTCCTGGGGAGAGGTGTAAGACTATTGTTGGGCGCCAACTGTACCATGTCCTGGTGATGTCCCATATCCCGAGAGTGTACCAGTCATGCACACACCCTGTACTGTATCGGTCGGGCCACGTTTAATGGCAAGGTCATTGTCTCTGGGGTAGACAGTAAGTCCACTGTGTCTAGTGGTTCCACTGTGGGTTGTAATATACAATCTCGGGGCACGACTACCGTCACTGGATCTGGCAGCACCTCTAATACCTCTATGTACCATGGTGTGGACGGAACTCCTAGATCACGGTCCAGGAGACGCAAGAGGACTAACCATAAACAACCTGGGACTGATGATTCACTCCGTTCAAGGTCCAAGGTACTCATGCCGTCGGACCCTCAGGTACGAGACCCTAGCCCGGTTGCCGAAGGTTGTGTACGGGCCTCTAATGGTGCAGTGATCCGCAGAGAAAGGACCTGGGGGTTTATGAAAGAGCTTTGCTTGCTCAGGCACAAACCGACTACTCTGAGTCTGAGCGGGATTCCAATGGGTACTGGTGACTGGTCTTATCCGTTTTCATGCCATCCATGTTTTCTTTCTTGGGTGCCCAGGAGGTCACCCGTAAGGGAGGGGGTTATGTCACGTCTCGGCCTTGCCCCCTGCTGGTGGTAGCAGGGATTCCTGTTTATTTTTGTTTTCAGCCTGCAGGCCATCTGTGGGGATAATTGGTCTGCGGTCACATGACCTGTTCTGCCCTATAAGTACGACCAGGACTCCCCTTGATCCTTGGACCAGGATAGTCTTTCATACCTAGTCCCTGTATGCTGGTTTACTTTGATTTGCTGTGTACGACCTCTGGCTCATGTATTTAGGATCCCTCTCTTGCCTGACCCCTCTAGTATGATATTCCGTGTATGACTTTTGGCTCTTGTATTTGGATCTCTCTTCTGTCTGTCCCCTGTACTGTACCGTGCTTTGGAATCTGTATGCCTGCATTTATTGTCTGTCTGGTTTATGTTTTGTTCGTCTTGCAAACCTAGCCTAGTTAGTATTTCGAGACCACCTTTCAAGGATCTCAGTCAGGGCTTAGGGATCTTTCTAGTTTCTGTTAATATCTTGCTTTGTTCCCTGGAATCTGTATACCTGCATTTATTGTCTGTCTGGTTTATGTTTTGTTCGTCTTGCAAACCTAGCCTAGTTAGTATTTCGAGACCACCTTTCAAGGATCTCAGTCAGGGCTTAGGGATCTTTCTAGTTTCTGTTAATATCTTGCTTTGTTCCCTGGAATCTGTATACCTGCATTTATTGTCTGTCTGGTTTATGTTTTATTCATCTTGCACACCTAGCCTAGTTAGTATTTCGAGACCATCTTTCAAGGATCTCAGTCAGGGCTTAGGGATCTCTCTAGTTTCTGTTAATATCTTGGTTTGTTCCCTGGAAGCTGTATACCTGTCCTTAAGGCTTCATCTCTGCAGATTGGGGGTTCCCCCTCACCCTATAGGGGGCTCCCCGTTACAGTAAGACAGGTTATTCTAAAAACCGATCGATCAACTGTTCTCTATTCAAAGAAACTGAGAAAAGAGATGACTCAGAAATTGCCTTTTATTTGTCAATATACAGGAGAACATAAACAAATTAAACACATTTTTGAAAAATATTGGCCCATTCTATTAAAAGATGGTGATTTACAATCAGTTCTGAATGAACATCTCACTATCATTTTTAGAGGAACTAAAAATTTGAAAAACCATCTAGTCAAAAGCCACTCGAAAAAAATCGAACCCCGAAGAATCTATTCAATATGGAGAAGGGATTCTACGGTTGTGGCACTTGCCTTAGCTGCCGTACGACAGGCAGCAAGAAAAGGCATATTAAAACATTTCAAGACATGACGAAAAAAAATTCATATAAAATTCATAGCGTCATGACTTGTCTTTCCAGGAACATCATTTATCTCTTGATCTGTCCTTGTGGCAAATTTTATATTGGACGAACTATTAGAATTCTGAATGTTAGAATAAGGGAGCACCTTAACAATATAAGGTTAGGTATAGATACACACTCAGTCCCCCAGCACTATAAGGAGGCCCATGGAAAGGATCCCAAGGGAACACAGTTTCTGGCTATACAGCAGGTCAACCGAGACTGGGGAGGGGGTGATTTTTTACAAAAAATTAATAAAACAAATAAAATGGATTTATGATTTGAATACCCTTATCCCACACGGTCTCGACCAAGATTTCGAGCTCTGTCACTTCTTATGATATCCTTTCTCCCTTAAATAAACACTGATTCCAAATTCTTCTGATGTTCCATATAATCGTTAGATCCTAACGTGCACATTTTCCCCTCTATATTGTCTTGACTCACAGGATAAATAAAAATAATAAATAATTATTATAACGGTCCCTTCACCTTATATGCATATATTTATTATGCCCTTCCTCGTCGATTATTCATATGTATTTTACATTTAGACATTATTTATTGTCTCCTTTTAATAGTTATGGATCTATTTATATACGTCTTATCAGAACAGTTAGTATCCTTCCATCATTGCACACCTTTGTTCTACCTATAGACTCTTAACCCTTAAGATATGGGATTCTTAATTTTGCAGCAATCACTAATAATATTTCATAGCACTTTATATTAATACTAATTTATAGTAGTCAAACTATTCTTACCATCCCAATTTTTTAATTATTGTATCACTAAAATAACGGATTTAATTGTAGCACTTAATCACTACCATTTGTATAATCTGCAATATTTAGCTATTATTATCTTTCAAACACTTAAGGTTTTTTCGATCATGCACTTTATTAACTCATTGCCTATATAGAAGATAATCACCCACAATAATTAGACGTTTCACGTCCATATCACGCACTTTATATCTATTATTATGTTTACATAGAACTTCTAGTTCTACAGACCATTTTTATCTACCATATTTTGTGTGGTCATCTTTCATGCACTTTATTCAGCAGTCACCATTGTACAGATCAATTTTCATGTATGATGTTATACCATATGTTGCGGTTTCCCTTCCTTTGATTACATGTCTCCCCCTTCCCTCCCTCCCAAACATGTAACATAATGACTTTATTTCCTACATATTTATTTTTCTGTTAATCTGTATATTTGATTTGTGTTCATTTCTTGCATTTTATTACTTTGTATTTCTGTAACACTTCAATGTTGCTGAACCCAGGACATACTTGAAAACGAGAGAAATCTCAATGTATCCGTCCTGGTAAAATCCTTTATAAATAAATAAATAAATAAATTATGGCGTCAAAATATGCATTATTATTTTTAAATATATTTTTTAAGTATTTTAAATGTTTTATTCTGTTTAGAATACCCCCGCCTTTTAATTACCATGGTCTGTGTACAACTGATAAACTTCTGCGATGTACCAATCTTTGTTAACATTTAAGCTTTAGAAACGTCATTATGGAAGCGCCTGGAACGCAAACCCTTTTCAACTGAAACGCATCGTTTTCAATTCTCGACATCATAGGAATGCGCAAGGACTTTTTTTGGCGCCAGGCTTGATTGACGATACTTTCAGTTTCATAATGAATTAGGGTAAAGACTTTATATACCGCTTATTGTATGACGGACATCACACCTACTGAGGAAGCGAGTTAGCTCGCGAAACGCGTTTAGGTGTTTTGTTTGTGTGCATTCCTTTCTTTCATTTATATTCCTATTGTGGTCCAGAAATTACTACGCTATGGCAGCATTTTGTTTTATTTAAAGGTACCCAATATATATATATATAAACAGAAAGGAAGAAGACACTGTGGTCGAAAGAAGCGCAGACTCGATCGATTTTCTTCTTTTTTTTGTTCCATAATGTGAACAATGATGCTGCACAAATGATTTTTTTCTATGGGGGGTATTTGCTAAAAACCATGTAATTTCACCCCAAAAAATTGTAACGAGTCCCCATTTCTAAATTTTTTTTAACAAGCGCAGCCCTTAGAAAATATAATGGCAAACCCTCGCATGATAAAAAGAGAAAAAAAAAACACTTTACACGCTGTAAATTATTGAATTCTAATTTTATTGCATCTTATGTTATAATAAACAGGCAGGACATGACGTATACATATAATAATGATATATTATGAATCTGCCGGAAATAACAATATATAATATGTCCTGGGTGGTATAATAATACGTGGCTTCAAAACGCGTTTAAACATGAGAAAAAGCGGTAAATATTAGCTCAGCACACAGGCGTGAAATTGCTCAGCAGCGAAAGGGTTAATAGAGATCTCTTTAGTGACTTTAGACTGGGGGAAGATTTGATGGCGTCTGGGAGGTTATTCCATAATTGTGGTGCTCTGTAGGAAAATGAGGATCGAGACACTTTCTTTTTGTATTGTGGTATTGCAAGTAAGATGCTGGTCCTGGAACGGAGGTTATAGGATGAGGGAGCTGCTGGGGGAAGCAGTCTATTCAGGTAGGGTGATAGCTTCCCAGAAAATCTCTTAAACACCAGGTTGGAAAGGTGAAGGGTGTGTCTAGACTCCAGCGATGGCCAGTTTAGCTCTTTTAACATGTCACAATGGTGGGTCATGTAGTTACATTGTAATGCAAAGCGGCAGAATGAGTTATACAATGTAGTAAGTTTCTGAAGGTGTGTTTGCGGGGCGGCTGCATACACTACATCTCCGTATTCAATAGCCGGCATGAGCATTTGCTGTACAATCTGCTTTGTTACTGCGGGGCTCAGGCAGGATTTGTTTCTTTACAGGGCACCTAGTTTGGGGTAAAGTTTAGATGAGTTTTTCAATGTGGGGCCAAAGGATACACTCGCACAGGTGCTCACAAGTATACACTCACAGAGAAATCAGTTTTAACCAAAGCATTTACTCTCAAAGAAGACCACAGATACTATTCTCCATTTAAAAGATGGGCCCCAGACAGACAGGAAGATGAGGACGAAGATCAACACACCAACGAAAGAAGGTAGACATGCAAGGAATCTTTAACCTGAGTGTGAGAACATTTAGAAGAAAGGCATATAAAAGTACTAGAGGATTAAAATTTGCACCTTCCAGGAGATTGGACAAATTCAGTGTCTATGTGGATACTCAGAAATTTAAAAGGATGCTGAGTTTGAAGAAAGACCCAGTGACACGTCGAGCATTTGTAGAAGATAATTGGACCCA
Organism: Leptobrachium leishanense; assembly: GCA_009667805.1. Taxonomy (NCBI): domain Eukaryota; kingdom Metazoa; phylum Chordata; class Amphibia; order Anura; family Megophryidae; genus Leptobrachium; species Leptobrachium leishanense. Next base: position 5,430,430 of record CM019069.1, on the reverse strand, counting down.
TACGGAGCTCAAAAAGAAATCCCAGTTTTATCCGAAGCATTTAATCTCATGAGATGACATCATATGAAAATATGGCACTTAATGATATTGAAAATCTTAAACCATCTAAAAAATACTGTGACGTGCGTCATTTGGACTTGGGGTGCATGGACCTGAGATGTATTTGGGAGGTGCAGGCCAGATGTTCGGTGTCATTTCCTTACCCTCTCTTTTGTGCATGTAATCTGAGTTATGAATGAATATTGTTATTGTCTAGTGTTGTGGTCCATGTTTATCTGCTGTATATTTGAGGAGTTGGTAATTTTCTGTCAGGCAAACACTGCCACGTTATCTGATTACTGTTACACTGGTTTATATAATTACTGTGTGGTCACTGATTGCCAACTTCTACCCTGTTATCTAATGTATTCGTGCATTCTGATGCACAACCTGTGATTTACATGCCACCATAGTGTTTCATGTCTGGACATGCCAGGTTCACTTCAGGCTGCGGGGGAGGGGGGGTGCACCAGGTGTAGTTCTTCATTGTCTCTAGCCCCTCCTGGAACTGTATACTGTATTACTTTACTTGAGATGCACCTACACTGAATGCTTTGTTAAGACTGAGTGCTGCCCTCCCCATGTATATTGTATATATGTTTGGGCACGCACCCCTCCCTGTCACAGGTTCTCCACCTACGGGTTCTATTTAAACCTTGAACTGCAGGGATCTCCAGGTAGGACTTAGTCCTCAGTGAGTTTATCCCATAAGAGCAGTCATTAGGTTAGGATAGGTTCCTGCCAGGGGTGGAATACATTGATGCTATTGGCAGGCTTAAGCAATCCATGAACTAAATTTACACCACTTTTTTAAACAGAGCTTAGGGTCAAAAACCTTGCAAAGGGTCTTGAATGGGTTAATAACTGCTGTGCTCCTGAAGGAGGTAAGAAATGTATAAAGCTGCTGTTGTTCTTTTTTTCTGGGGGTGCTAGCAGGCCCTCTACGTGTCCCAGTCTTTGAACTACGTCTGAGGATTGGAGGAAGGCACAAGAGTCTGGCTGGGGAAAATGGGGGGGGGGTGTCCAGCGAGGAAGCGGCATTGGCAGATGTGATCCTGTTGGGGTACTGAGATCTGTCACATTGGTGGCAGCTGGTGGGATTTTTCTGTTATTGGGGACTTTCTACAGTGGATTTAACAGCACTCCCAGATATTGAAGTGATGGCTGACTATATCAGCTACAAAGAAGATACCTTAAAGGCAGCGCCAGAACCAAGACCAAAGCTGCCCTGATCAACGAACTGACAGCGATGGATCAGCTCAACGGCACATCATACCATATGTCCATGGAGGGAGAGTTCCAGGAACGAGTGGCCTTGTACGGAGCGCAGCCATCCAGCAGGCCATCTCGGACATCAAGCAGCAGGATGCCCAGTGAGAGAGGGAGCTGGAGCAGCAGGAGAAGGTGACGAATGACAGCATGAGCTTGGCTGGCCAAGCTGCAACATGGGGTCAGATAACCTGAAGCCCCCCCAAAGAGAAACTACACCACCCAGAAAGCTGCCCTTCCATGCTTTAAAAACCTTTTAACGAGGCAGAGGAGAATATCAAGGGCTTCCTCCAGGATTTTGAGAGACTGTGTCAAGTCCAGGGGGTGCAATGACCAGACTGGGTGGGCCTTCTGGCCAGTAAACTGTCTGGCTACGAAGCCGAGCCCTACTGAACCGTCACATTGAGGATGCTATGATCGATCGGGTGAAGAAAGCCTTGCTAGCTGGATATGGTATTACCCCAGAAGCCAGCCGCACCAAGTGCAGAAGCTTCAGAAAACAGGAAAACATGATGTACATGGAATGGGCCCAACGGCTGAAACGCCACCTCTCCAGCTGGTCTCAGGGGAGTCAAGCCACTACAGTGGAGGATAATACTCAGCTGGTGCTGCTGGAACAAGTTCTTGACCGGCCTCACCTACTGTGCGAGATTGGGTACGGGACACGTGCCCCACCGCCGTGCAGCAGGCCGCTACCGTGGCAGTTGAGTATCTAGACTCCTGCTCCTGGACAGCGACCATCGACCAGCCCCCCCCGACCTAGCACCCTTTTACTCCCTGTGACACCCCCCGGCCGACCCACAACCCTCCTCCAAGTAACAATACACCCACCAGATTAAGGTGCTACCAATGCCACTGATTTTGGCACCTGAAGTAACAGTGCCCTGCACGCCCCGCAGGATATCGGGACCACCACATCCACCCCGGCCAGCTACCCATTGCATCCATGAGGAACCCCTCAATGGCCACTATCTATTCTTTGTGACTATGGCAGCTGCATTGACAATGTTTCCTGGACACATATATCATTTATTCATGCTGAGGGGCAGTGCATGAAAAATGCCACCCACAGCATGTATAATCCCTAAGTGTTCTGCTATGGTGAGATTTATCTCCATGTCTCGAGGTCCTGCTGATGTACACCCTAGGGTTCAGGGGTTTCTGGGTGAGCGCTGAATGACTCTAATGCGGCTCCTGTGCTGTGTTTCTTGGCCACGCTGTGAGGTTGTCTCTGTCACTTTTCAGACACATTATGAAATGTTTCCCGTTGTAAGGACTCCACACATTGGGATTGCATTGTAAGATTGCATTAGGGTTGCCAGGTCGGCCATGTTTTCCTGGACTAATATTACTATTTCTTTCAGAGGGGAGGACAGGGAAAAATGCAGCCCTGCAACATGTATAATTCATTTGCTGCAGGAAGGAAATCAAGGCAGGTCACCTGGGATTCCTTTTAGGGGTTTCTTACCTGCAGAGTACGGATTATACATGGTGCGGGGTGGCATTTTCCATGCACTGCCCCTCAGCATGAATACATTGTGTCCAGGAAAACGTGTGGGATCTGGCGAGCCGGGTGTCCGGGTGCACTGCCCCATCGCCGCTACCTTGGATGTAGGTTTTATGGTATTTTTGGAGAGATTGGGCTTTATAGGTGTTTAGCGTCCCTGACGTCACATCCTTTACCTCACTGAGCGCTCCCCACGTTATCATTATTGTAAATACCACATCTGTATAGCACGTCATCACATCTATATAACGTGTCCAGCAACAGGATCCAGCACACTCAGCATTCACTCCAGAGTGTGTAGTGTTGCACGGCGGAATACACAGACTTATTGTGTGTAGCGTTGCAGGGCGGAAAGGGGCCCCCCTGGACCAATCAGGAAGGGGGAGATGACTGATGGCATGGGCCGGACGGTCAGTTGTGTAACAAATGGAACCTGAGTGACTATTGGGGTCAAGGATACCTTTATGGCACCTAATGGTATTTAAGGTCAGAGAGGGGAGGGGCAGACCTCTTTATAAGGTCAGAGAGGGGAGACGCAGACCTCTTTATAAGGTCACAGCGGGGAGGGGCAGACCTCTTTATAAGGTCAGAGAGGGGAGGGGCAGACCTCTTTATACGGTCAGAGAGGGGAGGGGCAGACCTCTTTATACGGTCACAGAGGGGAAGGGCAGACCTCTTTATAAGGTCACAGAGGGGAAGGGCAGACCTCTTTATAAGGTCACAGAGGGGAGGGGCAGACCTCTTTATAAGGTCACAGAGGGGAAGGGCAGACCTCTTTATAAGGTCACAGAGGGGAGGAGCAGACCTCTTTATAAGGTCACAGAGGGGAAGGGCAGACCTCTTTATAAGGTCACAGAGGGGAGGACCAGACCTCTTTATACGGTCACAGAGGGGAGGAGCAGACCTCTTTATAAGAGGTAGAAAAGTGGATCAAAAACAACAAACTTTTTTTAAATACTGACAAAACTGTAACGATGCTCTTTGGAACAGCACCTAAACTACACAAATTGCAAAATCCCCATCTATGTGTTGGGACAATATCAAATAGCACGCTGACTACAGTCACTTCTCTCAAATATCTAGGTATGTGGTTGGACCCTAATCTATCCTTTGGCCCCACATCGAAAAACTCTCATCTAAACTCTACCCCAAACTAGGTGCCCTGTACAGAAACAAATCCTGCCTGAGTCCCGCGGTAAGAAAGCAGATTGTACAGCAAATGCTTATGCCGGCTATTGATTACGGAGATGTAGTGTATGCAGCCGCCCCGCAAACACACCTTCATAAACTTACTACACTGTATAACTCATTCTGCCGCTTTGCGCTACAATGTAACTACATGACCCACCATTGTGACATGTTAAAACAGCTAAACTGGCCATCGCTAGAATCCAGACGCACCCTTCACCTTTCCAGCCTGTTGTTTAAGAGATTTTCTGGGAAGCTGCCACCCTACCTGAATAGACTGCTTCCCCCAGCAGCTCCCTCATCCTATAACCTCCGATCCAGGACCAGCACCTTACTTGCAATACCACAATACAAAAAGACAGTGGCTCGGTCCTCATTTTCCTACAGAGCACCACAATTATGGAATAACCTCCCAGACACCATCAAATCTTCCACCAGTCTTAAGTCACTCAAGAGCTCCTTACTAACATACCTCAATACAGAATGCACCTGTAAACATGTAACCTAGTGACTATATTTCCTACATATTTATTTTCTGTTAATCTGTATATTTGTGTTGTTAATATCTTGCATTGTATTACTTTGTATTTCTGTAACTGTAACAATTCAATGTACTTGAACCCAGGACATACTTGAAAACGAGAGAAATCTCAATGTATCCTTCCTGGTAAAATCCTTTATTTATAAATAAATAAATAAATAAATAAATAAGGTCACAGAGGGGAGGGGCAGACCTCTTTATAAGGTCACAGAGGGGAGGGGCAGACCTCTTTATAAGGTCAGAGAGAGGAGGGGCAGACCTCTTTATAAGGTCACAGAGGGGAGGGGCAGACCTCTTTATAAGGTCACAGAGGGGAGGGGCAGACCTCTTTATAAGGTCACAGAGGGGAGGGGCAGACCTCTTTATAAGGTCACAGAGGGGAGGGGCAGACCTCTTTATAAGGTCACAGAGGGGAGGAGCAGACCTCTTTATAAGGTCACAGAGGGGAGGGGCAGACCTCTTTATAAGGTCACAGAGGGGAGGGCAGACCTCTTTATAAGGTCAGAGAGAGGAGGGGCAGACCTCTTATAAGGTCACAGAGGGGAGGGGCAGACCTCTTTATAAGGTCACAGAGGGGAGGGGCAGACCTCTTTATAAGGTCAGAGAGGGGAGGGGCAGACCTCTTTATAAGGTCAGAGAGGGGAGGGACGGACCGCTTTATATCACAGAGGGGAGGGGCAGACCTCTTTATACGGTCACAGAGGGGAGGGGCAGACCTCTTTATAAGGTCACAGAGGGGAGGGGCAGACCTCTTTATAAGGTCAGAGAGGGGAGGGGCAGACCTCTTTATAAGGTCAGAGAGGGGAGGGACGGACCGCTTTATATCACAGAGGGGAGGGGCAGACCTCTTTATACGGTCACAAAGGGGAGGGGCATACCTCTTTGTTCCTGGACATCCTAAGAGCGACAGAAATTCCAACTCGCCCAGGAACGGTGGTTGATGAAGTCGCAGCTACGGAAGGTCTGGCGGAAGGTCTGGTGGAAGGTCTGGCGGAAGGTCTGGCGGAAGGTCTGGCGGAAGGTCTGGCCAGCTGGTGTTAAATACATAAGCCGCCTATGGGTGAGGCATTGGGGAGAGGATTTCTGCCGGCCTCAGGCTGCACAGAATGACGAGCTCGGGGTGAATTATATGTGGCAACTGCCTCCCGCGTTAAGCAGTTGGGTCAGAATACGTGGAAACCAGCTGATCCAGAGTCAATGTACATAACGATTGAATAAAATTCAATAAAGCTGTGGCCTTTCCATCGGATTTAATGTGTCTGTGTCATTTATGAGGTCGGGGGGGGGAGGCCTCTGGTTGGTAGGTACCATGCCTAAGCAGTCATGTACTGACTTATTGTGTGTAGCATTGCACAGGGGAATGCACTGATTCATTCAGGGTTATTCAGAAAGTGACAATCTGGCCCCGAACAGTGAGCTTCCCCATACGGTGACATTTTGGGGCTATTCGGCTATTCAGAGAGTAGGCAGTTTGACAAATTTTAGCGTATTGCCAGTGAAACACGGTGCCTGTTCGGCGGCAGTGAAATACGGTGCCTGTTCGGCGGCAGTGAAATACGGTGCTGTTCGGCGGCAGTGAAATGCGGTGCTGTTTGGCGGCAGTGACATCCCCCATAGAGAAGCAATGGTTAATCTATTCACATTGAACAGCAGAGAAATGTCAGTGAAATGGCCTGATGTTCAGTGGTTTCATTCGGCAGGTTTATTCAGGCGAATCCCATAGGTTTCATTGTTAAAAAGATTCCCGTTTTAATCCAATATCTAATAAACCGATTATTGTAAGCTGCAGCAAAAAGTCTTTTTTCCTCCAGATTCTTTTTTAATAGCGTTTTTTTCTCTAACAGACCTTTTTATTTTTTACTTAACAAATTTTTATTGAATTTTTCAGAGGAAATACGACTATAAAGCTCAGAAATAAACAAGAAGAAGTAAATCGCACAATTGGGTGACAGTCATCCAAGGATCAACAACTACATTGGAACATGAGGAGGGTGTAACGTACTTAGTATCCTTGCCTTATCCTTAGAGCTTTACAGTACTCGAAATATATGCGGATCACTACTTCAAAACAACATACCCTTATAAGAAGAAAAGACAAACACCCAAAAACAAGGTCAAATTCAAGGTCTCACGGTCAGGAAACAAAGATCTATGGTCGTGGCGCCACTTGAAAAGCAATCCACGGATCCCACATCTTACTACAGTGAGTAACGGTATCGTGTAGTTGGGCGGGTCAGGTACTCCATCCTGTAGATATACCAGAATTCCTGGGAGGGAGATCTTCCAGCGTCTCGCAATACAAATACTGGTGGCTGTACACACTCGGTGGACAAGTTTGAGCGAGACAAACCGTGGCGTCGAGAGGGGTTATTAAGCAGGGCTAACACGGGGTCAGGTGTCACCTGCACACTTAACATACGTGATAGGAAGTCACAAGACAGAAGACCACAACACCGACACACTCCCACCACATGTGGTAGAACGTACCTCGAAGGCCGCAATCTCTAGGGCAGAGACCTGACAAAGCGGGATAAATATTCTGTAGCCTAACAGGGTCCTGATACCACCGCGAGAGAAGCTTCTAGCAATTTTCCTTCACTAAAACACAAGTCGTGATACCCATCGAAGACTCTATCATAGCGTCCCAGTCTTCCTGTGGGATGGGGCGACCCACATCTCGTTCCCTGAGCTTCTGGAATGGACAGGGAAGGGCGAGAGATGGGGAAAGGAGGAGGCCATAAATCTGTGAAATGGCTCCAGGCGTAGTGGCGCTGCTCATCACTAACAGGGTTATTCAGAGAGCGGTGAAAAGCAGGAGAATGACTGGAGAATGAAAAATTCTAGGTCAAAATAGCCGATTTGGAAAGTGAGATGAAAGGGAGAATTTTTCTGGTTTGTCTATTTTGACCTAGAATTTTTCATTCTCCAGTCATTCTCCTGCTTTTCACCGCTCTTTGAATAACCCTGTAAGTGTTCAAAAGGGTGGTAATGGGACAAGGTGTAGACATATATTGAGAGAGGACAAAGTGACGTAACCGAGTGTATCTGTAAAATTGCCTCTGCGGGATATCGTGGGACTCCAAGACGGAAACCAACCCTGGAGAAGCAATGCCCCCACCGTCGTGAAACCACCCACATCCAACCAGCGAAAGGCACGACCACGGTGGAAAAAGTGGGTTAATACAGATCCAGGAGTTGTGAGGGACGCCCTATGTTTAAACGAGGTCCAAAGGGTTAACGTGTGGGTAGATGTGGGCAATAAAAGTGACCTCTCGAGAGGATACTTGCTGTCAGGGTGTGAGAGACAAGACAGTGCCACCCTCTGACACTCGCTATCTACACAGCAAACCCTCCCCTTACCCGCAGTCCATTGTAATAGCTGCGTCATCTGGGCAGCGTTGTAATAAAGAGCTACGTTCGGTACCGCTAGGCCTCCCCTCAAGTTCGGGTGACATAGAACTGCTCGAGAGATCCTCTGTTTCTTGCCCTGCCAAATAAAGCGGAAAAAGGCAGATTGGAGGCCTGGGAGCATAGTTGGCAGAAGCGGGATAGGCCGGGTGCGGAAAAGATACATGAGCTTAGGGAGGGCCGTCATTTTAATGGCATAAATGCGTCCTAAGTCCTAACCAGGATATGGAATAGGTGGACCAGCGATGACGTAAGGATTTAACCATGTGTGGGTAGTTGGCAGCGTACAATTGAATGGGCAAAAGTGCTCTGCAGATGTGCAACTTCAGACAGGGATAGGGAGACCTTCAAAGCTCCTGACTTGGAAATCTTAATTTTATACCCGGAGACGGCACTAGAAGCAGAAACAATTAAATGTAATTTTCCAGACGATGTAGAAAAAAAAGAATATACATTTTATTTATTTTTTATCTACATCGTCTGGAAAATTATCTACTCCTTGCTACCTTGGGGATTGGTGCTCCCACTTGAAGACACTGCACGCTTTTGTTACCGAGCCAGTAACCATACAGGCTCAGAATCACGTGAGTTTATCTTGATAGACAGCCCATATACATATGTTATGAACCTGTGGGGTTGCGCTATGATCTTTTTGTATATCATTGCATGAATATTACGGGAACATCTTTGACTGCTTACCAACCACTGGATACGGGACGGGGTCATCCCAAAAAAGACCCACCGCTGGAATATTGAGCCTTAATTATCCAGGCTGTGAGCCACGTGAGTGCAATACCTGTCCGAGTTTCTATATACATACACTATTATTGTAGTAATATTGTACCATTGTGTGTTTCTATATTTTGCATGTACCCCTCTGTGGAAAATTGTACCACACACGAGAGAGAAAGATATATTGGTAATATCCATCCATATATTTATGTGCGGGTGACGGATAGATACACATGTGGTGATGGTGCGGATATGCACGTTTATATTTGCACACTCGTTATCAGGTATATGCATACTATGTGTATTTGGACAGATTAGCGCTTTCCTATTTCTTCCGTGTTTTATAATAAAAGCAGAAAGGCTGTGATAGAGATTCGGGAGTGAGATTCTAGGTTGGGTCAACGTAAGGAGCACATCATCCGCAAAGAGACCAAGTTTATAATCTATGTCGCCCACCTTAATACCCCAAATGTCTGGGTGTTGCTGGATATACAGTCAGGTCCAGAAATATTGGGACATTGACACAATTCTAACATCTTTGGCTCTATACACCACCACAATGGAGTTGGAATGAAACAAACACAATGTGCTTTAACTGCAGACTGTCAGCTTTAATTTGAGGGTATGTACATCCAACTCAGGTGAACGGTGTAGGACTTACAGCAGTTTGCAGATGTGCCCACACTTGTTAAGGGACCAAAGGGTAATGGGACAATTGGCTTCTCAGCTGTTCCATGGCCAGGTGTGTGATATTCCCTCATTACCCCAATTACAATGTGCAGATAAAAGACCCAGAGTTCATTTCAAGTGTGCTATTTGCATTTGGAATCTGTTGCTGTCAACTCTCAAGATGAGATCCAAAGAGCTGTCACTATCAGTGAAGCAAGCCATTATTAGGCTGAAGAAACAAAACAAACCCATCAGAGAGATAGCAAGAACATTAGGCGTGGCCAAAACAACTGTTTGGAACATTCTCAAAAATAAGGAACGCACCGGTGAGCTCAGCAACACCAAAAGACCCGGGAGACCACGGAAAACAACTGTGGTGGATTACCGAAGAATTCTTTCCCTGGTGAAGAAAACACCCTTCACAACAGTTGGCCAGATCAAGAACACTCTCCAGGAGGTAGGTGTATGCGTGTCAAAGTCAACAATCAAGAGAAGACTTCACCAGAGTGAATACAGAGGGTTCACCACAAGATGTAAACCATTGGTGAGCCTCAAAAACAGGAAGGCCAGATTAGAGTTTGCCAAACAACACCTAACAAAGCCTTCACAGTTCTGGAACAAGATCCTATGGACAGATGAGACCAAGATCAACTTGTACCAGAGTGATGGGAAGAGAAGAGTATGGAGAAGGAAAGGAACTGCTCATGATCCTAAGCATACCACCTCATCATTGAAGCATGGTGGTGGTAGTGTCATGGCGTGGGCATGTATGGCTGCCAATGGAACTGGTTCTCTTGTATTTATTGATGATGTGACGCTGACAAAAGCAGCAGGATGAATTCTGAAGTGTTTGGGGCAATATTATCTGCTCACATTCAGCCAAATGCTGCAGAACTCATTGGACGGCGCTTCACAGTGCAGATGGACAATGACCCAAAGCATACTGCAAAAGCAACCAAAGAGTTTTTGAAGGGACAGAAGTGGAATGTTATGCAATGGCCAAGTCAATCACCTGACCTGAATCCCATTGAGCAGCATTTCACTTGCTGAAGACAAAACTGAAGGAAAAATGCCCCAAGAACAAGCAGGAACTGAAGACAGTTGCAGTAGAGGCCTGGCAGAGCATCACCAGGGATGAAACCCAGCGTCTGGTGATGTCTATGCGTTCCAGACTTCAGGCTGTGATTGACTGCAAAGGATTTGTAACCAAGTATTAAGAAGGGAAAGTTTGATTTATGATTATTATTCTGTCCCATTACCTTTGGTCCCTTAACAAGTGGGAGGAACATCTGCAAACTGCTGTAAGTCCTACACCGTTCACCTGAGTTGGATGTACATACCCTCAAATTAAAGCTGACAGTCTGCAGTTAAAGCACATTGTGTTTGTTTCATTCCAACTCCATTGTGGTGGTGTATAGAGCCAAAGATGTTACAATTGTGTCCATGTCCCAATATTTATGGACCTGACTGTATGCAGCTATTGGTTCCAGGCAGAGGGCAAACAGAAGGGGGGACAAGGGGCACCCCTGTCACGAGCGGTTCAAGATATCAAACAGTCTAGACCTCCCACCCATCACAATGACTGAGGCCTTCGGGGGACGCGTATAAAGTGTGAATACCTTGGATCACGGAGTCACCCAGGCCGGACCGTCGTAAGACCTCCTGCAAATATGTCCAGTCCACCCGGTCAAACGCTTTCTCAGCATCGAGGGAGAGAACTAAAGCTGCTTGACCCGTGGTGTGTGTGCAACCGAGCTTAAATTTACAGTTCTTCGGATATTATCTGGGGCATCACGGGACGGGACAAAACTGACCTGGTCTGGGTGGGCCAGGAACGGGAGATAAGGGTTGAACCGTGACGCTAATACTTCTGCGTATACTTTCACATCGCTGTTAATCAGGGAAATCGGGCAGTAGCTGGCGGAAGCCGAGGGGATGACCATGATTGAAGCTTCCAGCATCTCCATGGGGGGGGGGGTGCCCGGCCTTCTAGAAAGCCATTATAAAGATTCGCAAGCAGGGGGCCAAGTGATCCTAAAAAATTTTATAGTAGAGGGGGCTAAAGCCACCGAGTCCCGGGGTCTTAACCGTCTTAAGGTTTTTGTTTTTTAAAGCGGCAAAATTTCTCCCGCAGTAACCGGGGCAGCGAGGGGATGTGCTTGTGTGGAGTTTAAAGAGTGAAGGGGCAAGTGATCTATCAGTGCAGGGCACCGCCGTGGTTCCATCATAGAGTTTGGTGTAGTAGTGGGTAAAGGCAGCTGCAATAGAAGCAGGATCGAGTGCGGTAGGGCCGCTGGGGCGATTAATCTGTGCCACAAAGTTCCGCTCACAAAAAACCCCGTAGTTTAGGTGCCAGCAATGCGTCCGGTTTGTTACCCTTTTCAAAAAATAGCTGCCCAACCCGTCGGAGGTCCCCAGCGCCCTCTCTGTCTCCAATGAATTCAATTCCCCTCTGGTGACCACCAGTCTATTCCATAGCAGAGGATCAGGACGTTCCTTAGGAGACCTCTCCAGGAGGGAAACGGTCGCAGTCAAGTCCGTCATCTGGGCCTTCTGTCGTTTTAAGCTGCCTGGAGCCTTATCAGTCTGACCCCAAGGACCGCTTTATGGGTAACTCACAGGAGTTCTGAACGGCAGAACTAAAGCAAAATTCTTGAGCGCCAGGTTGATTTCCGCCACCGCCTCTGCAAAATGGAATCAGGGAGGGGCGGGGGGGGGACAGTTGCGGTTTCCCAGCCGCCAGCACTATGCTGAGAGGGGCATGGTCCGACCAAGGAGTTTCATAAATCCGTGCTACCAGAATGTCATGTACCGCGCGCTGGGGAACAAACGGGATCTACATGAGTATAAATCGCATTGGCATGGGAGTAAAAGGTATAGTCTCCTGTCGTCGGGTGTGTTATGCGCCAGGCATCCACGAGGTGGGTCTGGGTTAGGAAGTCCTTCAGAAGGGAGCGGTTAGGGTGGGATTCAGAGAATCCAGGAGGGGAGGACGTATCCAGGGAGACGTCAATGATGGAGTTAGTCACCTCCAATAACCACCTCTCCCCCAGGGAAAGGCTCTGGTAGGGATAAAAGGCGTTCATAGAAAGAAGGGTCGCGGGTACTAGAGGCGCACACGCTTAAGAGCAGTTACATAGTTACATAGTTACATAGTTATATAGGCTGAAAAAAGACATGCGTCCATCGGGTTCAGCCTCTCCCACATAACCTACAGTATAGGGCAGTTGTCAAGGATACCCTGAAGGAGTAGAAAACAGCCATCTCCGTCCTCCACTTTCTTATGTAACATGAAATTGAAGTGTAAACGGAAGAGGATAGTGACGCCTCTATGCTTGGTGGTGAGCGCACACGCGCGTGATAGCGCAGAGGGAAATGTTTATCCAAAAATCGAGTTCTAGCAAAGTGAGTTTCTTGCAGTAATCGAATGTCTGACTTCAGGGATATATAGGGTCCTCAGGACTATATAGGTACCTCAGGGATATATAGGGACATCAGGGGCATATAGGGACTTCATGGATATATAGGGGCTTCGGTGTTATATGGGGGACTCAGGACTATATAGGAACCTTGGGGATATGTGGGGGCTTCGGTGATATATAGGGGACTCGGGGCGATATAGGAACCTCGGGGATATACGGGGACATATATGGACCTCGGGGCCTTCCGGGATATATAGGGACCTCAGGAGATATATAGGGAACTCTGGGTCTTCTGGGGTATATAGGGACCTCAGGGGATATATAGGACTTTGGGGGGCTATTAAACCCTTTTACGTAATGGGACAGTACATGAAGTGGCATCAGGGGAAGGGAGTGCAGAGGCTAAAAGGAGCTGGAGAACCACAAAAGCCCCCCCCCCCCATTGTATAAGCAGCAGAGGGGATATGGGGTGAGAGGATCGGGGACCCGTAATCGTAACACATTCAATCCAATAAACCACATGGAATTGTACTGTGTGAGACCTTGAAAAAAAAACAGGACACAAAAAAAGCAAAAATAGCCGAAAAAAGGAATTCATTGGATCTTTATATGTAAATTCCAGACATTTTCGTTCAGTAGTTTTTGTGCAAACAGTGTTTCAACTTTGACACTTTCAATGTTTTTTTCTTTAACCTGTTCGTCAGCTTTTTTCAAGACGCATTCAGTGGGTTTGCGGTGAATCGTCAGGTACGTTTGGGATTTTTTTGGTGGTTATGGGATTAATCTGAAATTTTGGACCGTATCGGCGGCTGCTTCCGGTGATTTTTTTTTTTACATTTTTTTTTATGAGATTATTACTATTCAGATTCCGGACGTATAAACCGGCACCAGATAACACCCCCCCCCCAAATCACTCGGTCCCCCCCCCCCAAATCACTCGATTCCCTTGGCTTTCAGCTCATCTCGGACGCGTTTCAGATACTGAGGATCCGGATATCCGAAGCTGGAGGAGACAACAAGCAGAATGAGAGATAATAACACAGACACATACCCTGCTCCCTATATAACACACCCTGTTCTCTGTATAACACACCCTGCTCTCTGTATAACACACCCTGCTCCCTATATAACACACCCTGCTCCCTATATAACACACCCTGCTCTCTGTATAACACACCCTGCTCCCTATATAACACACCCTGCTCCTATATAACACACACAGCTCCCTGTATAACACACCCTGCTCCCTATATAACACACCCTGCTCCCTATATAACACACACAGCTCCCTGTATAACACCCATCTCCCTGTATAACACACCCTGCTCCCTATATAACACACACAGCTCCCTGTATAACACCCATCTCCCTGTATAACACACCCAGCTCCCTGTATAACACACACAGCTCCCTGTATAACACCCATCTCCCTGTATAACACACACAGCTCCCTGTATAACACCCATCTCCCTGTATAACACACACAGCTCCCTGTATAACACACACAGCTCCCTGTATAACACACCGTGCTCTCTGTATAACACCCAGCTCCCTGTATAACACACCCTGCTCTCTGTATAACACACCCAGCTCCCCGTATAACACACCCTGCTCTCTGTATAACACCCAGCTCCATGCATAACACACTGTGCTCTCTGTATAACACCCAGCTCCCTGTATAACACACCCTGCTCTCTGTATAACACACCCAGCTCCCCGTATAACACACCCTGCTCTCTGTATAACACCCAGCTCCCTGTATAACACACCCTGCTCTCTGTATAACACTCAGCTCCCTGTATAACACACCCAGCTCCCTGTATAACACACACAGCTCCCTGTACAACACACCCTGCTCTCTGTATAACACACCCATCTCTCTGTATAACACACCCTGCTCCCTATATAACACACCCTGCTCTCTGTATAACACACCCTGCTCTCTGTATAACACTCAGCTCCCTGTATAACACACCCTGCTCCCTGTATAACACACCCTGCTCCCTGTATAACACACCCTGCTCTCTGTATAACACACCCAGCTCCCTGTATAACACACCCAGCTCCCTGTATAACACACCCTGCTCTCTGTATAACACACCCTGCTCTCTGTATAACACCCAGCTCCCTGTATAACACACCCAGCTCCCTGTATAACACACCGTGTATAACCTCTCTGTATAACACACCCTGCTCTCTGTATAACACACCCTGCTCTCTGTATAAAACACCCAGCTCCCTGTATAACACACCTGCTCTCTGTATAACACACCCAGCTCCCTGTATAACGCACCCTGCTCCCTATATAACACACCCTGCTCCCTGTATAAACACACCTGCTCTCTGTATAACACACCCTGCTCTCTGTATAAAACACCCAGCTCCCTGTATAACACACCGTGCTCTCTGTATAACACACCCTGCTCTCTGTATAACACACCCTGCTCTCTGTATAACACTCAGCTCCCTGTATAACACACCCTGCTCTCTGTAAAACACACCCAACTCCCTGTATAACACACCCTGCTCTCTGTAAAAACACCAGCTCCCTGTATAACACACCGTGCTCTCTGTATACACACCCTGCTCTCTGTATAACACACCCTGCTCTCTGTATAACACTCAGCTCCCTGTATAACACACCCTGCTCTCTGTAAAACACACCCAACTCCCTGTATAACACACCCTGCTCTCTGTATAAAACACCCAGCTCCCTGTATAACACACCCTGCTCTCTGTATAACACACCCAGCTCCCTGTATAACACACCCTGCTCTCTGTATAACACACCCAGCTCCCTGTATAACACACCCTGCTCCCTGTATAACACACCCAGCTCCCTGTATAACACACCCTGCTCTCTGTATAACACACCCAGCTCCCTGTATAACACACCCAGCTCCCTGTATAACACACCCAGCTCCCTGTATAACACACCCTGCTCCCTGTATAACTCATTATAAAATGCCTCTTCTATATCCCCCCCGGCCCTGTGTATAATAATCCCCCACCCCGGCCCTGTGTATAATAATCCCCCCGGCCCTGTGTATAATAATCCCCCCCGCCCCTGTGTATAATAATCCCCCCCGCCCCTGTGTATAATAATCCCCCACCCCGGCCCTGTGTATAATAATCACCCGGCCCTGTGTATAATAATCCCCCGGGCCCTGTGTATAATAATCACCCCCGGCCCTGTGTATAATAATCCCCCCGGCCCTGTGTATAATAATCCCCCCGGCCCTGTGTATAATAATCCCCCACCCCGGCCCTGTGTATAATAATCCCCCGGGCCCTGTGTATAATAATCACCCCGGCCCTGTGTATAATAATCCCCCCCGGCCCTGTGTATAATAATCCCCCCGGCCCTGTGTATAATAATCCCCCCCGGCCCTGTGTATAATAATCCCCCCGGCCCTGTGTATAATAATCCCCCCCGGCCCTGTGTATAATAATCCCCCCGGTGTGGGGGATAGAGCTCTGTAACACACGGGCGATGCGGCCCCTCAGTGCGGCAGGTGGGAGGTTAATGAGAAGGTGGGCTCCATAATTAATAATGGTTGTTGCTCACCGTGCGGTGTCACCGTGCGGCATATAGAGAAATCAGGTATTAATGGTAATCACTCACTTTCCGGGCCCTCCGTGCCGGCTGGTCTTGTGGTGAATGTCATTCCATGTCACGCAGTCCTTTGCTCCCGTCGTACGAGATTCTCCGACAGTAAAGACTAATCTCTGGTCGAAGGCCTTTCTGAGGAGCTGGAGAATCTCTCGTCCCTCGGTGTCATCCGGCAGATAAGCCGTGCGGTGAGTGCCATGATAAGGACGGCCGGGGTTTGGATGGTTGTCCTTAAAAAAACAAAATACGATGCTGGTAAAATATGAGACAATTCAGGAATAAATGCTTTAGGTTTATGGGGTGTTTGATGATGTAAACCCTCTGGATCCACCCCGGCCGGCAACGCGTTTTATACAGAAGCCGGCGTTATTATATCGGCTTCTCATCTGCCGCTAACAGTAAGAAGAGGATTGATCTGCTGCCTCCTCGGTCTGACGTGAAGGACCTGGTGACGAGATGGCTCTCCGGTGTCCTTCATCCGGCCCGGCACTATCCTGGAGTACTGCACGCCCGTGATCTTGCACGCGGCTCGCACGGATTTAGGCCGAGTGCACTTAGTGCGCCCGCACTTACCGGTGCCCGTTGCAGCGTTGTGATGCTGCGATGGGGCCGGTCACATGCTTGTGTGCGCGCAAGAAGTGCTCACATAGCATGCGTCCACCTAGAGATCCTCACCATCGATGCGCTAGGACGCGCGTCGCCGGGGCTGCAAAGTGCGATTCTCCATAGGATCCTCCACAACAGCGCTGAGGGGGGGCTGGCGGGCGTCAAATGGAAGGAACGTCAAATCTCGCGGACGTTCCTTCCACTCTGAGTGCGCTCGTGTGCACCCGGCCATATACTGAGTCTGAGGGGGCGCCGGTAACACTAAAATGTCTATTCACAAGGCACCGAAATTGCACACAATTTCTGTGCTTTGCGTTCCAGCCCATTTTGGTGAAAATACGGTGAATTCGCCATTTAGCGAATGGTCACCATATTTTGCCGAAATAGGAGTCGCCGAAGAAGTTATCAGACGTCGGCAAAAAGTGCTGAATTGCACCAATAACCGCCGAATTGGCATCAGCGAATTCCACCGAACTGCAGAAATACATTTCTATTCGTGTACCGGGAAGGAGACATTGAGATTCTGCCGTGTAAATCCCGGGTGACATAATAACTAAAAGGAAATCTCCTAATAGGAGAATAAATCAAGAAACATTTATTAAAAATACTAAAAAAGTCTGTTACATATAAAGGAAAAAAAACTTTCTGCAGGTTAAAAAAGATTAAAAAAGATATTACTTTATGCCATTGGATCGTATGGGATTCGCCTGGTTAAAACTGTCAAACTGAAACCACCGAACATAAGGGCATTTCGCCACATTTTTGGTGCAGTTCGGCGTCTGAAGAGGACAATTTCGGTGCCGCGGGTTTCCAGTGAACTGCGTCAAACTGCAGCGTATTTTGGTGTTGATACAGCTTAGTGAATTGATAAATTCACCGTTCGCTGAAACTCAGTGGCCAAATTAGAGGTTTAGTGAATAACCCCTTAAGAATCTCCATAAGATTACGAGCCGCTGCGGCTCCTTCGCTATTCGGCCAGTAATGGGGACCTGCTGCGGCTCCTTCGTTATTCGGCCAGTAATGGGGACCTGCTGCGGCTCCTTCGCTATTCGGCCAGTAATGGGGACCTGCTGCGGCTCCTTCGTTATTCGGCCAGTAATGGGGACCTGCTGCGGCTCCTTCGCTATTCGGCCAGTAATGGGGACCTGCTGCGGCTCCTTCGTTATTCGGCCAGTAATGGGGACCTGCTGGGGCTCCTTCGTATTCGGCCAGTAATGGGGACCTGCTGCGGCTCCTTCGTTATTCGGCCAGTAATGGGGACCTGCTGCGGCTCCTTCGTTATTCGGCCAGTAATGGGGACCTGCTGGGGCTCTGCCGTGGCTGGGGGGGGATGCATTCTGCCTCGGTCAGTCCAGCCATCCTGGCGGTTTCCCGGCTGTTTGAGAAAAGGCCCCAGTAATGCATTACTATATAACGCCCGATGGTAAGTCACGGGCCGCGCTGCGCCGCAGATCATGCTGCAATCTAATACAGGCTTATACTATGTGTGCATCGAGCACGCAGGCAGACGGGCTCACACTCACCCCCTGGGTGCCGCTGGAGAAATGATAGTCTAGCTGGATGGTGTGGCAGTCATATCCGGGCAAAGAATGATGTATCATGGTCTCCCTCATAGTGCCGTCCGGCTGGTTCCCTCTCACCACCCCATAGCGAGTGGTGCAGATCGGACAGACGGGTTTCTGCTCCAGGCATTTCTCTATACAGATCTTGCAGAACTCGTGTTTGCACTTCTCCAGGATTGTCTTGTCAGTGAAGGTGTCCAGGCAGATCGGGCACTTCTCGTCCTTCACATCCGGCTGCTTATCATTTGCAGAGCTGGAGGAATCGCTGGTGTCCATTGGCTCCTCTGCATCTTTAGAGGCACCTCCGTCCGGGCTCCTGGAAGTTCCTGGTGGTGCAGAGCGGCTCGTTTCACTGGGTGCGTCCTGTCGCGTAGATCCACCGCTCGCTCCATCTGGCTGCTGTTTATGGTTCCGCTGGTGGTGATGTCCTTTCCCGGAGCCCAGACTCGCATTGTCCATCATTACTGCGTTAGAGATTGTCCTCTGCACCAAACTCAGGAACATCTGCAAAGCATGAGGTCCAAGGTCAGGAGGTCCACCCACGGCTCTGAAGGAGACCCGCACCTGGTCACCTCCCCTGCTCTCCTCCATCTTCACGCTGTATTTCTCCTCCAGCTCTCGGATGTCTCTGGATCGGAGGTTTTTTAGGAAGTCCAGGTGAGACGCGGATACAGACAGATTATCTGCCATTCCCCGAGTCTCGATGGTCACGGCCCGCCGGGACGGAGAGGAGCTGAACCAGCCTTGCTCCAAGTATCGCTGGGCAGCTGAAACCTCCTTTTCTGGTCCACGGAGAATCACTTTGTCACCTTCTGTGATCACCAGGGTTTGGTGGAAGCGCTCCATGACGCGCTGGCGGATGTCGGTTATGGAGAGGCTGCTTGCGTCGGGGAGGTTTGCGGCTCTTTGCGTCCAGTCGGATGACATTATACTCTGGATCTTATCAGTAAAGAGCTGCTTGGCTTTCTCAATGAGACAGTCTGCGCCGCGGCGGGGGGTGAAGGTTAATACGGTGTTACCCACAGTATCGTTGTGCTGCGCCACGTCCACATTGCACTTATCCTTTATCATCTCGATTTCTGCGGAGTGAATGTTCCGGAAATATTCGTACAGGCTGGCTGGAAGAGAGATGACATTCTCCTGCTGCTGTGGGGGGGCTTCTTCTCCGCGTCCCTCCTTTCCTTCTAAATACCTGTATAATATCTCCATAGCGGTGAAGGATCCGGTCACCTCGACCTCTTCACTAGACTCGCGCTTCACTCGTAGGGATGGGGACGCGCTGAGGGCTTCGTGGATCTGTGCCGGCCTGTACCTCCTCTTGTCTAAAGTCGCCGTCACTTGAGAAAAGATCTGAAAACAAACAAACATTAATAAAAAGCGTCAATACGTCCAGGGCCGGTCCCGACCGAGCCGGTAACAGCAGCGAACCGGCAGATCCGGTGTGAGGCGTCTCCACGTGCGGCTCATTATGGCTCGAGTTGGAATATTTGTGACCCTCTCACAGGTACCGGCAGTGACACCACATCATGGGTACCGGCTCCTGAGGACCAGCAGACTCCACACAGCCAAGCGTGACCTTCCATGAGAGTGTACACACATAGAACCAGGCGCACTGTGCTCCATGCAGGGTACACACATAGAACCAGACACACTGTGCTCCATGCAGGGTATACACATAGAACCAGGCGCACTGTGCTCCATGCAGGGTATACACATAGAACCAGACACACTGTGCTCCATGCAGGGTACACACATAGAACCAGGCGCACTGTGCTCCATGCAGGGTATACACATAGAACCAGAGGGCACTGTGCTCCATGCAGGGTATACACATAGAACCAGACACACTGTGCTCCATGCAGGGTACACACATAGAACCAGACACACTGTGCTCCATGCAGGGTATACACATAGAACCAGACACACTGTGCTCCATGCAGGGTACACACATAGAACCAGACACACTGTGCTCCATGCAGGGTATACACATAGAACCAGACACACTGTGCTCCATGCAGGGTATACACATAGAACCAGACACACTGTGCTCCATGCAGGGTATACACATATAGAACCAGGCACACTGTGCTCCATGCAGGGTATACACATAGAACCAGACACACTGTGCTCCATGCAGGGTATACACATAGAACCAGAGGCACTGTGCTCCATGCAGGGTATACACATAGAACCAGACACACTGTGCTCCATGCAGGGTATACACATAGAACCAGACACACAGTGCTCCATGCAGGGTATACACATAGAACCAGAGGCACTGTGCTACATGCAGGGTATACACATAGAACCAGACACACTGTGCTCCATGCAGGGTATACACATAGAACCAGACACACTGTGCTCCATGCAGGGTATACACATAGAACCAGACACACTGTGCTCCATGCAGGGTATACACATAGAACCAGGCACACTGTGCTCCATGCAGGGTATACACATAGAACCAGACACACTGTGCTCCATGCAGGGTATACACATAGAACCAGAGGCACTGTGCTCCATGCAGGGTATACACATAGAACCAGACACACTGTGCTCCATGCAGGGTATACACATAGAACCAGACACACAGTGCTCCATGCAGGGTATACACATAGAACCAGAGGCACTGTGCTACATGCAGGGTATACACATAGAACCAGGCACACTGTGCCCCATGCAGGGTATACACATAGAACCAGACACACTGTGCTCCATGCAGGGTATACACATAGAACCAGACACACTGTGCTCCATGCAGGGTATACACATAGAACCAGACGCACTGTGCTCCATGCAGGGTATACACATAGAACCAGACGCACTGTGCTCCATGCAGGGTATACACATAGAACCAGACACACTGTGCTCCATGCAGGGTATACACATAGAACCAGACACACTGTGCTCCATGCAGGGTATACACATAGAACCAGGCGCACTGTGCTCCATGCAGGGTATACACATAGAACCAGACACACTGTGCTCCATGCAGGGTATACACATAGAACCAGGCACACTGTGCTCCATGCAGGGTATACACATAGAACCAGGCGCACTGTGCTCCATGCAGGGTATACACATAGAACCAGACACACTGTGCTCCATGCAGGGTATACACATAGAACCAGGCGCACTGTGCTCCATGCAGGGTATACACATAGAACCAGACACACTGTGCTCCATGCAGGGTATACACATAGAACCAGGCGCACTGTGCTCCATGCAGGGTATACACATAGAACCAGACACACTGTGCTCCATGCAGGGTATACACATAGAACCAGAGGCACTGTGCTCCATGCAGGGTATACACATAGAACCAGGCGCACTGTGCTCCATGCAGGGTATACACATAGAACCAGACGCACTGTGCTCCATGCAGGGTATACACATAGAACCAGACACACTGTGCTCCATGCAGGGTATACACATAGAACCAGACACACTGTGCTCCATGCAGGGTATACACATAGAACCAGACGCACTGTGCTCCATGCAGGGTATACACATAGAACCAGGCGCACTGTGTTCCATGCAGGGTATACACATAGAACCAGACACACTGTGCTCCATGCAGGGTATACACATAGAACCAGAGGCACTGTGCTCCATGCAGGGTATACACACATAGAACCAGGCGCACTGTGTTCCATGCAGGGTATACACATAGAACCAGACACACTGTGCTCCATGCAGGGTATACACATAGAACCAGGCACACTGTGCTCCATGCAGGGTATACACATAGAACCAGAGGCACTGTGCTCCATGCAGGGTATACACATAGAACCAGGCACACTGTGCTCCATGCAGGGTATACACATAGAACCAGACACACTGTGCTCCATGCAGGGTACACACATAGAACCAGACACACTGTGCTCCATGCAGGGTATACACATAGAACCAGGCACACTGTGCTCCATGCAGGGTATACACATAGAACCAGACACACTGTGCTCCATGCAGGGTAACACATAGAACCAGACACACTGTGCTCCATGCAGGGTATACACATAGAACCAGACACACTGTGCTCCATGCAGGGTATACACATAGAACCAGTCACACTGTGCTCCATACAGGGTATACACATAGAACCAGACACACTGTGCTCCATGCAGGGTATACACATAGAACCAGACACACTGTGCTCCATGCAGGGTATACACATAGAACCAGACACACTGTGCTCCATGCAGGGTATACACATAGAACCACACACTGTGCTCCATGCAGGGTATACACATAGAACCAGACACACTGTGCTCCATGCAGGGTATACACATAGAACCAGACACACTGTGCTCCATGCAGGGTATACACATAGAACCAGACACACTGTGCTCCATGCAGGGTATACACATAGAACCAGACACACTGTGCTCCATGCAGGGTATACACATAGAACCAGACACACTGTGCTCCATGCAGGGTATACACATAGAACCAGACACACTGTGCTCCATGCAGGGTATACACATAGAACCAGACACACTGTGCTCCATGCAGGGTATACACATAGAACCAGACACACTGTGCTCCATGCAGGGTATACACATAGAACCAGACACACTGTGCTCCATGCAGGGTATACACATAGAACCAGACACACTGTGCTAGGTGTAGAGGAGCATTGTTAGCAGTATACGAGTATACTCACAGAGTAGGAGATCTTACCTCTCTGGTGTTTCCTGGTTGGGTTGGTTGTGCTGGCTGTTCTCCGCGCTGTTGTTTCGGGTTGCCGGTGTCTCTGCTCGGATCACACTCCATCTCTTGCTGTGGATCTCCCTTCTTTGCAGAAGATGTGTGGAGCGCGGTGTCCGGCTGTGCGTCTGCGCTCGGCTCCGTGTTTACTGACTCTGACCAGCTCCCCTGGGTTTTGTAAGAAGCCGCTTCTCCCCGACCTCTCGTCTCATCCAGAAACCCCTCTCCTCGCTGCGGGTCACCAGCACCGGGTACACAGGTTACTCCTAAACGCTGAGTGCCCTGAGGAACAAAAACAGGTTACTTTGTATGGTGTGTATAGAGAGGTCAGCAGCCGCGCCGTACACACAGAATATACCCAGACACTGCACTATGACACCCATACAGTGTGTACACACACACCTCAAAATAATGAACGGAACACTTTGAAAACGCATCAGACGTCGATGGGTTAAATTCTGCTGCTGGATATCAATTCTGGTGGGGACTGGGTAATGTGTTAGGAATGAAAGGACGTCACGTCGTCTGATGGAAATGAAGATTATGAACCTACAGAGGCCAAATTCAAAGACACCGAAAATCAAAGTGAAGACATGATGCAGCGAGTCCACTTTGCTTGACTGCTCAGGCATGGGACCTCCTCCAACCTACCTATGCCTCCTCCAACCTACCTATGCCTCCTCCAACCTACCTATGCCTCCTCCAACCCACCTATGCCTCCTCCAACCCACCTATGCCTCCTCCAACCTACCTATGCCTCCTCCAACCCACCTATGCCTCCTCCAACCTACCTATGCCTCCTCCAACCCACATATGCCTCCTCCAACCTACCTATGCCTCCTCCAACCTACCTATGCCTCCTCCAACCCACATATGCCTCCTCCAACCCACCTATGCCTCCTCCAACCTACCTATGCCTCCTCCAACCCACATATGCCTCCTCCAACCTACCTATGCCTCCTCCAACCTACCTATGCCTCCTCCAACCCACCTATGCCTCCTCCAACCTACCTATGCCTCCTCCAACCCACCTATGCCTCCTCCAACCTACCTATGCCTCCTCCAACCCACCTATGCCTCCTCCAACCCACCTATGCCTCCTCCAACCCACCTATGCCTCCTCCAACCTCAATAAGACACTGACAATTGATTATGTTGGAAAAGATCACAGCTTTATTTATTAAATCATCAATTTATAACTCTCAACATCGGAAACTTATTCCATGAAACCTGACCCAACCACTTGAATGCACAAACCACGAGCTGGTCATCCTGCAGAGCCTGAACCCTGCGAGAAACGTCTCCCCCAGTGCCTCACCCTTAGGCGGCTTTTCCATTGTCGTTCCGCTGGCAAGGATTCCCGCCACCGCAGAGGCTACTAAGGCCGTCCGCCAGTTCCCTCTGCGCCCCCACAGCCAGCGCCAACTCCAGACCCCCAGCACCTCGGTCAGCCAAATATCTAACCCGATCTCGGTGAGATGCACCCCGTCCTGGCACATGACATTCTGGTTGTTACCTTCTAATTCCTCGTGGCGAAACGCAAATCCTCCCAAACCAACTACAAATTTGGCAATTTCCCTGTTTATCTTACGTTTCGCCCTGCGCAGCATCCCCGGCCGCGCAAACTTATCCCAGCAAGGACCAGCAACTATATCCGACCAAATAAAGGAAACTCCCCGGAAGAGGGCGAAGGAACGTGCCAAATCCTATTTCATCATATGCAACAAATCCAAAGCTCTAACCCTCCCCAGCTCATTGCCCCCCAGGTGGACAACCAGAATAATGTTAGAAGGAGCCCGCCGCGCCAGTAAGCAGCACTCCCGATACAAATCCCCCCACCTCATACCGCGGAGACCCTGCCAGTGAACTCTGGCCACCTCCAAAGGAATTCCTGGGTTATTTCCCATCCGCCATTGCTCGCCCTCCTCTCGGCCCAGTGGACGTATGAGTGGCCCACAATCCAAATAGCTCTCGCCGTTGTACCTGCAATCAGAGAAGTTGAGGGCGGACGTAAGACCTAAAGCGATTCGAGCGCCACCTCCACAAGCGCTGAAGCATAGCGTCCGACGCGCCCACCGCAGCCACCACCGTCGCCGCCCCAATCTTAAAGGAGTGCGATGCAAACCTAGCCGGGTCCAAGCCTGCCTTCCAGATACAACGCCGAAACACAACAGCAATTGATAGCGAGTAAGAGGCAGACCTGAAACATGAAGTAGCAGAGGCCCCCCCCTCCGCGGGCGACACCCAAATAGCGATGTGCAAGCGCAACCGGGCAAGCCTTACCCCCTGTCGCCAGCAGTGAAATACACACACCTTCTTCAGCTTGATCCATCTTGGAGCGCGCAATCCAAAAAAGCACCCTATCAGCGCCCACCACCACGTGATCCGCCATCAAACCCAACTCAGAAGATTTGCTCCTGGACACCAACTCTCCGACCCTCAACGCCCCGAAAAAACAAAATGTGAACGCCACGCTAAATAACAGCGTCTCAAACGCAGTGGAGCACACTGAATGCAACACGTCTAACACACGACCCAACAACTCCTCTGATACCGGGTGACGCACAACCGGCACTGTCTTCCTCCGCAAACCACATGCCGAAACAAATGGTCCGACCCAATGTCTTGCCACCCGAGTAATGCACAGAGACTAGACAGGGCAGAGAGCACCCTGCTAGCCCAGGCCCCAGACCTACCCGCGTCCTGAGCCCTTTGAAAAAACACCCACGTCGACCGCACTCTGACATCATGGGTATCCCAACCTTCAACCTGAGCTACCGCCTCCCACAACCCCCAAACCTGTCCGCCAGGGATCCATAAAGCAGGTTCATCAGTCTGGAGATGCAAGTGCCCACAGTGATTCCAGAAAGGGGGTGCCGATCAGATCCGCTTCTGGAGCCATCTGCCAAAAACTGACCCACTGGAACCGAGAAAAAGCGTCAGCAATTACATTATGGACACCCGGCACATGCTTTGCTCTCACCCACACATTGTGTTCGAGGCAACGCAGCACCAGATGGTGCAACAACGCAAGGACTGGTGGCGAACTAGACGACGAGCAGTTCTCTACGTGCACCACGCTCATGTTGTCAGTCCAGAATACCACCCTCCTGTTTGCCAATGCTCCCCCCACAGCTCCAATGACACAACGATTGGGAATAACTCGAGGAACGTCAAGTTCCTGACTAGCTCCGAATCCATCCAAACGCAGGCCAGGCTGCGGCACACCACTGCCCCTGGAAAAAGGCACTGAAGCCCCCCCGAACCAGAGGCATCTGTGAATAACTGCAGAGAATGGTTGTCCTGTTCAGCCCGCTGCCAATAGGTACAACCATTGTAGGAGTCCAAAAAGGAACGCCACACCTCCAAATCCCCTTTGTAAGACCTGGTGAGTCCGACAAAGTGATGTGCAGCACGAACTCCAACCGTAGCTAACGAGAGGTGTCAACAAAATGCCCTCCCCATGGGCATCACCCGGCAGGCAAAGGCCAAGTGCCCCAAGAGTGACTGAAGGTCCACTAAGAGCAACTTGCAAACTGCCACCGCCGGAGCAATCAACACCTGCAAGGTCTCCAGTTTGTCAGTCGGCAAACGAAAAACTTGTAGCCCAGAATCTATTTCTATACCCCAAAAAAGCCAAACTAGTGTCCGGCCCTTCTAACTTGCCCTCGGCCAATGGGACTCCGAACTCCCTTGATACGTCCTGAAACACCCGCAGCAATCTGTCACAGTTCCCAGAAAGCGCCGGGCCAAGAAATCATCAAGATCTTCTGTATGTTTCTTGCAGGATATGGGATTGAGCGTTGTCCTCTGTCTCTCTTGATCCTCCTGATTTGAATCATGGGGAGAGAAAGAGACACGACATGGTGCAAGTAACGTTCAATGATAGGGACATTTATACAGTTAAAACAGGTTACTCGCACTTTCTTTTCCCCATTCAGGCTCAAAGGATCTGTGTTCTGTTTCTCCACCAAAGCACTGAGAATGTAATCTCTGAATTTACTGTTGTGATGAGATGGCGATAACTCCCAGTCTTAGATGAATTACAGACAGTGACTCAATCCAGACGACACCTTGAAGATCTGATGAAGTTTTATTCCAGAACTGTAGAAAATCCAGAACAATATACATCGAATAGGTCAAAAAATCATAGTGTGATGTGGGTCCATTTAGGCTTGCAAAGGATTACTGGGAAGAGAACAAGGGTGGAGCTATCTGGACAGGAAATCACTGCACCATGAGGAGGGGAGGAGAGAAAACCAGGGTTAGATGAGACATGTGCAATTCTTAAAGGCATATCACAAGCATGTGAAACATGACAATCTGCATGCGGGTCCATATAGGCGACCCCCCCCCTCTGTCTCTGGCTGGCTTGTCTTTTTCCTAGGAGATCCCCCTTGGCAGGGGGGTTAACTGGAGGTAGTCGCCGCTCGTTCACAGGGAGGGTATCTAGCATTGTATCAAGTAGCTTGGGACCACATTAAAATTTTAAAAAGGGGGTTTATTAAAATACAGACAATACAGGCAAATTACAAAAGAAAATTTAAAAGGGAAATGAGATCATAGTCCCAAACACGTTTTGCTGTCACAGCTTCTTCAGTGGGATAATTTATGATACTCTGTAGCCTGCAGTTTTTAAATCGGCCGCTTTAGCAGTTCTTGCGCATTGATTGGTCAGATTCATCACACGATTTCTGTTCACTGATCATGTGGAGATTATTCTAATGTTTATGTAGCTTCGATAGAGTGATGCGCATGCGTTGAGCTCCACGGTCTAATGTTTATGTAGCTTCGATAGAGTGATGCTCATGCGTTGAGCTCCACGCTCTAATGTTCATGTAGCTTCGATAGAGTGATGCGCATGCGTTGAGCTCCACGGTCTAATGTTTTGGATTTATAGTATTAGCGAAGAGAGTGCCAAATCCTTTCATGTGGATAGAAGCTCTGTAAAATGTAGGATTTTCATGTAAATGTATCGCTTTTTACACTGGAGGTGAATTGCTGGGAATGTGCTCGTATTAATAACTAGCTCTAAATATAACTCTATGGAGCATAAATCTAATGTGAAATGTGGCAGTAATTTAGGGGGTACCCTCTAGTTTAAGGTGATCTTTTATCACTGAGACATGGAAATATTTTTGTTCCCTCTTTATTCGGAGTTACAGAAATTTGATGTCTAATCTGGTTGTTGATATATTCCACCTCCTTCTATTGTACAGGATGACATAAAGTGGAAGAAGACATCGGATTCTCTATTTAAAAGAGCATGTTTTTCGAAACCGGGTGCAGGATTCCGTTTTCAATCGATATAGGGTTATTTACCCACTTTTATCTGGTGGTTGATCAGAGTCTTTTTGGAGTATTTGTCTAAATATGGATGTTATAGAAAATGACAAAGTTCCAAGTCGGCGTTCAGCCCTTTAGGTTGTGCAGTTTCGAATTCATATATAAACTTCATTTCTTCTTGTCTTAGTAACTTGGCTAGGTCGCCTCCTCTTCTGCCATTCGTGATCTTTCTGAGTCCCATAAACTGTAAGCCTTTGGGGTCACTCTAGTGAAACTTCTTAAAATGGAATGGGACACTATGGCCCCTATTACACTCTTCGCGCAGCGCATTTGCGCGAGGACAAAACCATTTGCGCAGAACGTCGGATTTCGACGTTCGCGCAAACGATGCGCGAAATTGTCTATCGCGATTGACCCTGCGCGAACCCAGCGCGAGCGCAAGTCCGTGCACGCATCCTATACTTAACATTGACAGCGCAAATGCACTCGTGCGCTGGTACGCGGATGGTATTACAATCTTTGCACAACGAACGTTTGCGCACATTTTCGTAACGTCTTTGAAAAGCAGGTGGTAACTGTAAATGTGATCGTCCTGGGCAAAACGAAAAACACCAGCACGAAAAAAATACAGCACAGTACAGTTACACATTCTACACATACCCAAACAATAACATTTATAAATTGTCCAAAAATTTTTTTTGCTGCAGCACATATACGCAGATTGACAGGCGCAACAACCTTATGTTAGAAAATGGTGGTTCTTAATTCTGATTGGCTGAATCCCGTGAAAAAACAGTCTGCCCGCCGATTCCTGCACGCAACGTTCATTTGCGAATGGCTTTGCGTGTCGGATTTGCGCACAAAAAATCTTGAAGGAAGAAAAAATGCACTCTGATCGTGCTACCGCGTTAATCTGCGAACGCTAACAGTTTTTTGCGTTAAGAGTGTAATAGGGGCTATATTTCCTACACGCTCACTAATTCTGATTCCCAGGGCCCTAGAAGTTCGTCCAATGTATTTCTGGCCACAGGGGCAAATAAGCATATATATCACGTTCGATGAGACACATGTGATCACATCCGGAATTTTGGAATTCCCTATTCTCTTTGGTATGCTCATGATATGTCGTTTCTTGTTGTTGGTGCTCCTGGTATGCTCATGATACGTTGGTTCTTGTTGTTGGTGCTCCTGGTATGCTCATGATATGTTGTTTCTTGTTGTTGGTGCTCCTGGTATGCTCATGATATGTCGTTTCTTGTTGTTGGTGCTCCTGGTATGCTCATGATATGTTGTTTCTTGTTGTTGGTGCTCCTGGTATGCTCATGATATGCCGTTTCTTGTTGTTGGTGCTCCTGGTATGCTCATGATATGTCGTTTCTTGTTGTTGGTGCTCCTGGTATGCTCATGATATGTCGTTTCTTGTTGTTGTTGCTCCTTGTATGCTCATGATATGTCGTTTCTTGTTGTTGGTGCTCCTGGTATGCTCACGATATGTCGTTTCTTGTTGTTGGTGCTCATGATATGTCGTTTCTTGTTGTTGGTGCTCCTGGTATGCTCATGATACGTCATTTCTTGTTGTTGGTGCTCCTGGTATGCTCATGATACGTCATTTCTTGTTGTTGGTGCTCCTGGTATGCTCATGATATGTCGTTTCTTGTTGTTGGTGCTCCTGGTATGCTCATGATACGTCATTTCTTGTTGTTGGTGCTCCTGGTATGCTCATGATACGTCATTTCTTGTTGTTGGTGCTCCTGGTATGCTCATGATATGTCGTTTCTTGTTGTTGGTGCTCCTGGTATGCTCATGATATGCCGTTTCTTGTTGTTGGTGCTCCTGGTATGCTCATGATATGCCATTTCTTGTTGTTGGTGCTCCTGGTATACTCATGATATGTCGTTTCTTGTTGTTGGTGCTCCTGGTATGCTCATGATATGCCGTTTCTTGTTGTTGGTGCTCCTGGTATGCTCATGATATGCCATTTCTTGTTGTTGGTGCTCCTGGTATGCTCATGATATGCCATTTCTTGTTGTTGGTGCTCCTGGTATGCTCATGATATGTCGTTTCTTGTTGTTGGTGCTCCTGGTATGCTCATGATATGCCGTTTCTTGTTGTTGGTGCTCCTGGTATGCTCATGATATGTCGTTTCTTGTTGTTGGTGCTCCTGGTATGCTCATGATATGTCGTTTCTTGTTGTTGGTGCTCCTGGTATGCTCATGATATGTCGTTTCTTGTTGATGGTGCTCCTGGTATGCTCACGATGTGTCGTTTCTTGTTGTTGGTGCTCCTGGTATGCTCATGATATGTTGTTTCTTGTTGTTGGTGCTCCTGGTATGCTCATGATACGTTGTTTCTTGTTGTTGGTGCTCCAGGTATGCTCATGATACGTCGTTTCTTGTTGATGGTGCTACTGGTATGCTCACGATATGTCGTTTCTTGTTGTTGGTGCTCATGATATGTCGTTTCTTGTTGTTGCTGCTCCTTGTATGCTCATGATACGTCGTTTCTTGTCTTTGGTGCTCCCATGCAATGCAGTTGCCGCAACCGAAAAAACCTTGTCCAATGTTGAAAAATTTCCTTTTCTGATGTTGAGGATATTCGCTTTTCATGATTTTAGATAAATCTAGGGGCTGTAGGTAATATTTCTTTCAGCGCTGCGTCTTGTCTTCGGATCGACCAATATTTTCTTACTTTCCTCCTGATTTGTTTTCCAGTTATTCTTTCTCCCTGGTGGTTTTCTTGGAATACAGTCAAGTCCAGAAATATTGGGACATTGACACAATTGTAACATCTTTGGCTCTATACACCACCACAATGGAGTTGGAATGAAACAAACACAATGTGCTTTAACTGCAGACTGTCAGATTTAATTTGAGGGTATGTACATCTAACTCAGGTGAACAGTGTAGGACCTACAGCAGTTTGCAAATGTGCCCCCACTTGTTAAGGGACCAAAGGTAATGGGACAGAATAATAATCATAAATCAAACTTTCCCTTCTTAATACTTGGTCGCAAATCCTTTGCCGTCAATCACAGCCTGAAGTCTGGAACGCATAGACATCACCAGACGCTGGGTTTCATCCCTGGTGATGCTCTGCCAGGCCTCTACTGCAACTGTCTTCAGTTCCTGCTTGTTCTTGGGGCATTTTCCCTTCAGTTTTGTCTTCAGCAAGTGAAATGCTGCTCAATGGGATTCAGGTCAGGTGATTGACTTGGCCATTGCATAACATTCCAACTCCATTGTGGTGGTGTATAGAGCCAAAGATGTTAGAATTGTGTCCATGTCCCAATATTTCTGCACCTGACTGTATGTTGGCCATCCATTTCCCTTATATTGGGGTTTCTTCTATGGCTGTCATAGCGACTCCTGGCTGGTCGTGGAGTTTCTTACCCAATATTCTCGTTTTGGGGGATGGGCTTTTCCCATATTTCTCCCTGATCATATTGTTCCGAGTCTTCTTTGTGTGCCTTAGATCTGGCTTCTCCTTCATCTCCATCTTCTAGGAATGTGTTGATTCTTCCTCTTTAGTCATTATTCTCTGTAGCCCAGATATTACCTTTCTGATAATCTTTCACATCTCTGCCATATCGCTTCCTTTTCTTCTCTATCAACTCCTTCTCAAGTTTTTCTAAAGTTTTCTCCATTTTCTCGTTAAAGCTGGAGATGTCTGTATCGTTATATTCCGCCATGAGATTTCTATATAGATCCTCTATTTTGGGGTTTATCTCCTTTAGATTGATTTTCCTTTCTTCGATTGTTTGTAGGGAGAAGCTTTCCAACATTTTTTTCCTGAAACATTCTCTCTGGTTTGCTGCTGCAGGGTTTTGGTATATCTTAGACCTCTAGGGACTATTTTTTCTTTATTATACTTTTCTAATGCTATCATTTCCCATTTGAGGCTTAGTTCTTTCTTCAATTCTTTTTCTAGTCCTTCAGGGTATGGGGTCCTACATCTGTATTATTTTGAATATTGGTAAAAATATCTTCTCTATAGTTTCCAAATTCTCTTCCAAATTCCATATTGGTCAGGATGGAAATCGCTGTGTTCGAGCGGCTATAGGGATGTGCAGAAATTAGTGGATACGTGTAAATGGAAATAAAACCCTAGTGAGCGCTCGAATTTCTCGAGGATATATTTATTCTATATGACGTTGCTAAACAAGGAGATATATTAAGTAGTAACCACCAGGGAGAAAGAATAACTGGACCTTCCGCTCGAGGAGAGAATCGAGGCGAAGACGGACATATAGACCAAATTATGAAGATAGGAGAGCAAATGCACTAAGATTATTTTTTTTTTTGAGAAAGGATTTTACCAGGAAGGATACATTCAGGGTTAGTCAAAGAGATCCGATTGGCTGGAAAAAGGAAACCGAACGCTGATTTTCACCGTTCGGTTACCTTTCCTGGCCATTCGGCTATCCAGAGAGCAGGCAATTCGCCAAATCCTGGCGAATTGCCTGCACATACGGTGCGTGTTCGGTGCCTGTTCGAGGGCAGTGAATCCCCATAGAGAAGCAATGCTTCATCTATTCAGAGAACACAAACCAGCAGTGAAAGGTTCCCCTAATGTCCTGCCATTCGGTGGTTTATTCAGGCGAATCCCATGGGCTTCTATGTTAAAATATTCCCATTTTAATTCAATATCTAATAAACTGCTTATTATTTTATTCTGCAGTAAAGAGTCTCTTTATTTATAGATTTTTTAGGATATTTTAAGCATTTTTTTTTATTTTTTTTAAAGTCATATTCTTTTTTTTTTTTAACTTTACTTATTTTTTCTGTATCAGCCCTTTTTATTATCATTCATTGGATTTTATATGTAAATTTGACATATTCGCTCAGTAGTTTTTCTTACAAACAGCTTTTCAATTTTCAAACATTCATACAAACTGTTTTTCTAATTTATTCACTGCATTAGTCTGCGGTGTCGGCTTTTTCCGGCGGCTGCGCTGCGTGTGATCGGCTCCTGCTCGGATTTTTCTGGCGTCTTGACGGGTTAATTCAAATATTTTTGTGGGTTTTCGGCGTGCATTCGCCGGGTTTTCAGCAGCTTTTCCCTGCACTTCGACAGCCCTGTGGTGTTTGCTGAATACACCGCAGGGTCGCCGAAATGGGATCGGCAAAAGGAACCGAATTGAAGAGAACGAAAAGTCACCGAACATGCAGTGACATTTCGAATCTCTTTGAATAACCCGGACTGAGATTTCTCTGGTTTTCAGTATGTCCTGGGTGGCGAGTATGTACCGTTAGGTGTCTTGCCCAAGGACACTTACTGGAGAGGTGCTCTGGCTGGGATCAAACCCATGTCTCCATAGGCTCTCTCCACACAGAGCAGTGATGTTACCTCTACTCCACCCAGATACCGGGATAACTCATAAAATCTAGGATATGAACAACGAAGATTTAACAGCAACAATTCAAACCAACAAGTTAGAGGTGTTTTTTTCCAGAGAACACCAAAAGACCGAGGGAAAATCACCACTGCTACAAGAAATCAAGGACGACAAGATTGGAGTCCAGGGGACATCCACAGAATGCGTGCAGTAAAATACAGACATACCTAATTACCAAGTGCTCGCACAAAAAATCTGCCGTATACCAGTGTTTCTGTTAAGTTTTACACGTTCTATATGTCTATATTCTCTAAATTACTGCCACATTTCACATTAGATTTATGCTCCATAGAGTTATATTTAGAGCTAGTTATTAATACGAGCACATTCCCAGCAATTCAACCTCCGGTGTAAAAAGCGATACATTTACATGAAAATCCTACATTTTACAGAGCTTCTATCCACATGAAAGGATTTGGCACTCTCTTCGCTAATACTATAAATCCAAAACATTAGACCGTGAAGCTCAACGCATGCGCATCACTCTATCGAAGCTACATGAACATTAGACTGTGGAGCTCAACGCATGCGCATCACTCTATCGAAGCTACATAAACATTATTATTATTATTATTATTCTTTATTTATAAAGCGCCAGCATATTCCGCAGCGCTGTACAATAAGCACAGTATAGACAGGGTTATAATACATTGAACAACATTTGACAAACAGTACAGGAGGAGATGAGGGCCCTATTCCCGTAGGAACTCACAATCTGGGAGGGTTGGGGTTGGAAACAGGAGGAGAGGACTGTAAGGTGAGAGTGATTGATGGTTGCGTCAGTGAGTTGGGGGGGGGTCGGCTTCCCTAAATAGGAATGTTTTAAGGGAGCGTTTGAAGGAAGAGAAGTTAGGGGAAAGTCTGACAGTACGAGGGAGAGCGTTCCAGAGAGTGGGGGCTGCGCGTGAGAAATCCTGCAGTGTATCATGGGAAGAGGTGATGCGGGGAGAAGCTAGGCGCAGGTCACTGTTTGACCTTAGGGAGCGGGCTGGGGTGTATTTGGTGATTAGTGAGGACAGGTAGTGGGGAGCTGAGTTAGTGAGGGTTTTGTAGGTAAGGATAAGGATTTTGAACTTAATTCTGCAGTGGATGGGGAGCCAGTGAAGGGACTCGCAGAGGGGAGCGGCAGAGACAGAGCGGCGGGTGAGGTGAATTAGCCTGGCGGAGGCGTTCAGGATGGATTGTAGGGGGGAGAGGCAGGACAGAGGGAGGCCAGATAAGAGATTATTGCAATAGTCGAGTCGGGAGATTACCAGGGCGTGTATGAGTTGTTTTGTGGCGACAGCGGTAAGAAATGGCCGAATTCTGGAAATATTACGCAGTTGGTATCGGCAGGAGGAGGAAAGAGACTTGATGTGGGGGATGAAGGAAAGAGCAGAGTCAAGTGTAACTCCAAGACAGCGAACTTGGTTTGATGGGGAGATGGTGATACCCTCCACCGTGATAGAGAAGTCAGGAGGTGGGGAGGCATTGGAGGGAGGAATAAGTAGGAGTTCAGTCTTCGACATGTTGATCTTTAGGTGGTGGGAGGCCATCCAGGAGGAGATGCCAGATAAACAGTCACTGACTTTTGAAAGGACAGGGGGAGAGAGATCAGGGGTAGAGAGGTAGATCTGAGTGTCATCAGCGTAGAGGTGGTAATTGAAGCCAAAGCTGTTGATGATTTTGCCCAGGGAGGAGGTGTAGATGGAAAAGAGCAGAGGACCAAGGACAGAGCCTTGAGGTACACCAACAGATAGAGGCAATGAGGAGGAGGAGTTACCAGCAAAGGACACACAGAAGGACCGGTTGGATAAATAGGATTCGACCCAAGCGAGTGCAGTGTCACCGAGACCCAGAGAGTTGAGGGTCTGTAGAAGGAGGGGGTGGTCAACAGTGTCAAAAGCAGCCGAGAGGTCAAGCAGGATGAGAATAGAATAGTGGCCGTGTTTTTTAGCAGTTAGGAGGTCGTTGGTGACTTTGGTGAGGGCAGTTTCAGTTGAGTGTAGGGGACGGAAGCCAGATTGCAGGGGGTCAAGTAGGGAATTGGAGGACAGGAAGAGGGAGAGGCGGTAGACCGTGGAGCTCAACGCATGCGCATCACTCTATCCAAGCTACATAAACATTAGACCGTGGAGCTCAACGCATGCGCATCACTCTATCGAAGCTACATGAACATTAGACCGTGGAGCTCAACGCATGCGCATCACTCTATCCAAGCTACATAAACATTAGACCGTGGAGCTCAACGCATGCGCATCACTCTATCCAAGCTACATAAACATTAGACCGTGCAGCTCAACGCATGCGCATCACTCTATCGAAGCTACATGAACATTAGACCGTGGAGCTCAACGCATGCGCATCACTCTATCGAAGCTACATAAACATTAAACCGTGGAGCTCAACGCATGCGCATCACTCTATCCAAGCTACATAAACATTAGACCGTGCAGCTCAACGCATGCACATCACTCTATCCAAGCTACATAAACATTAGACCGTGGAGCTCAACGCATGCGCATCACTCTATCGAAGCTACATGAACATTAGACGTGGAGCTCAACACATGCGCATCACTCTATCGAAGCTACATAAACATTAGAGGAATCTCCACATTATCAGTGAACAGAAACCGTGTGATGAATCTGACCAATCAATGCGCAAGAACTGCTAAAGCGGCCGATTTAAAAACTGCAGGCTACAGAGTATCATAAATTATCCCACTGAAGAAGCTGTGACAGCGAAACGTGTTTGGGACTATGATCTCATTTCCCTTTTAAATTCTCTTTTGTAATTTGCCTGTATTGTCTGTATTTTAATAAACCCCCTTTTTAAAATTTTAATGTGGTCCCAAGCTACTTGATACAATGCTAGAGACCCACTCTGTGAACGAGCGGCGACTACCTCCAGGTAACCCCCCTGCCAAGGGGGATCTCCTAGGAAAAAGACAAGCCAGCCGGAGACGGGGGGGGGGGGGTGCCTATATGGACCCGCAGGCAGATTGTCATGTTTCACATGCCTTGTGATATGCCTTTAAGAATTGCACATGTCTCATCTAACCCTGGTTTTCTCTCATCCCCTCCTCATGGTGCAGTGATTTCCTGTCCAGATAGCTCCACCCTTGTTCTCTTCCCATTAATCCTTTGCAAGCCTAAATGGACCCACATCACACTATGATTTTTTTACCTATTCGATGTATATTGTTGTGGATTTTCTACAGTTTTGGAATAAAACTTCATCAGATCTTCAAGGTGTCGTCTGGATTGAGTCACTGTCTGTAATTCATCTAAGACTGGGAGTTATCGCCATCTCATCACAACAGTAAGTTCAGAGATCACATTCTCAGTGCTTTGGTGGAGAAACAGAACACAGATCCTTTCAGCCTGAATGGGGAAGGCTCAAGAAAGTGCGAGTAACCTGTTATAACTGTATAAATTTCCCTATCATTGAACGTTACTTGCACCATGTCGTGTCTCTTTCTCTCCCCATGATTCAACTCAGGAGGATCAAAAGAGACAGAGGACAACGCTCAATCCCATATCCTGCAAGAAACATACAGAAGATCTTGATGATTATATCTACATACACTCGCTCTAAATATTGAAAGAGACTTTTTCAATTTAACCCCTTAGGGGACTATCTCAAAACAGATTGCACTAGCCATAAACAACCAATAGAGGGCAGTAATACACAGCCATAGTCAATTACTAAGTGCTTGTATTAAAAATCTACCAGTGTTTTCATTAAGTTGTTCACGATCTATATGTTTACAGAAACTTCTCAATTACTGCTTAACCCCTTAGAGGACGATCTTAAAATAGGTCCCCTTAGTATTATTAAATACAGAGTAATAAACTGAAATTGTCCCTGTACAGCAACATTATCAGATCGCACTAGCAACAAACAACCAATAGAGGGCAGTAATAAACAGCCATATTTAATGACTAAGTGCTCGCACTAAAAAGTCTACCCGTATACCAGTGTTTCCATTCATTTTTATATGTGCCGGTGTACAAAAGTGTTACGTTGTTTGTATAAACTAAACCACATACAGTTTATACCAAATTTGGGATGCGCCGAGGAGACCCTCTCTTTTATACATATTTCATACAGGTAGTAGCAGAAAATGACTTAATATATCTCCTTGTTTAGCAACGTCATATACAATAAATATATCCTCGAGAAATTAGAGCGCTCACTAGGGTTTTATTTCCATTTACAAGAAATCATCAAGGTGGTGTACTACTGATTGAACGCCAGCCCGATCGCACATAACCCAGTCCGAAAAGGTGGCAAACATTTAAAAAAAGTGGCAGGAAATTGAACAACCCATAGGGAGGCACTGTCAGGTATATTAGAAGGGAAAAAATAAAATGGATGCCTGTAGCCATTTTGTTTTAAATAGAAAGTCTTTTCTTTTTCAATTCTCTCTAGTTTTAGAAATGAACAGAGATTTTTTTTTAAATAATTCACGGATAGGTGAAACCTTAATTTTTTCTAGAAATACAAGACATGAGGGAACCTTAAAATGTCTTTATGTGATATAATGCTGAAGCTAAGTGCCAAACATATCACATTTAAATTTATTGGTTTGTCTTAAGTCTTTAAAACAAAAAGATATTTTCTCTTTGGGTATAGGAATAAAAGTTAAAATTTTTGCAAAATGTATGATTATATTCACGAAAAATATTCTTATAATCAAGGTATATTTTATTATATTTACAGTAGGAAATAGATGCTCCAATAAGTATTTGTTGAGTATAACTGGTAAATAGTATTGAAGAATAGATTCTGTGATTTAACTAGAAAGGAATTTACTCAGTTTGAGAGGAGTGGAGACATAAATCTAATTTGGACAGGACAGACTCAGAGTCTACATTGAAAATAGAGGGTCTTTGTAAGTCAGATTGACCTCTTGATCTGAGATAAGAGATATAAAAATTAAATGGTGGAAATAATCTGAAGTGCAACACTGCCCTCTTGAGGATAGTAAATATTATATTTAATATAGAGAATAGATTGCCAGTGACATCACATTGACTATAATTGGAGCTGCACTGTTTGTTGCGGGGCATTCAGACTTACACGACAATGCATTCAGACTTCCAGGATACGATAATGCATTCACGCAGGCATTCACGCAAGCAGACCATCGCAGGCAGACCATCGCTAGCAGACCATCCCAGGACACAATGCACTCAAGATTTCACACCAAATCTCTAACTCACATGCATTGATTATCTGACATTGATCATTTTCACATATTCCAAAACAATCAAAGAATATTCCAAGGCTATAACTCATTGAATCCAGATTGGAGGTAATGTATGAGAGAGCAAATTAAGGTTAATAAATTATATATATTTGGAGTATTTCTTGCAACAGATAGACTGAGATTTCTCAGATACTGTTAGATCTAGAGTCTTCAAAATATTTCTATGTCTGCAGATAGAGATATGAAGAAGAATCAGATATAAGGATTTATCCTAAAGATACTGTTGCAAAGATTGATATACCGATATATATATATTGAATTTGGAAATTACTGTGATTGAAATTAATAAGCAGGGAATTATATAACTACAATATAAAAAGCAGAAGAATAGAAGCTTAATTCTCGATATTAGGGGAGGATTCACTAAATAAGTTTTTATTACTTATCATTCTAAAAATAGAATAAGTGATAGCTCATTTTTTGTTGATCCAAGTAGCATAGAGAGATACATATATCTCTACAAGATCTAGCTTGTTAAACATTGGTTTGCTGGGAAATACATGTTAATTGTTTTCATTAAGCAGAAATGTTTATTAACCATTTGTGTATAGTTACTAACTGATAAGGTAAATGATATTAATCATATATGCAGTTACTAACAGGTGATACATATATTGTGAAGCTAGTTTCTATGTGCTGATGGATTTTGTGGTTTATAAATTTTTGTTTATGATATGAGATTTGAAACTTTTTTGTATACGTAATAAATATATATATGTTTTTATCCGATTATTGATTAGTGTATTCTTCAAAGCAAAACACAGACAATTAAAAGAATT
The DNA here is from genome assembly GCA_009667805.1 of Leptobrachium leishanense. NCBI lineage: Eukaryota > Metazoa > Chordata > Amphibia > Anura > Megophryidae > Leptobrachium > Leptobrachium leishanense. The sequence goes on along the minus strand of CM019069.1, from coordinate 5,390,447 downwards.
TAGGAGAATTTCTAGGAAATATAAACGATTGATATTTGTGTCTCGTATAAACTTCTTATTGAATAATAATCCCTGACAGCACTTATCAAAGTAGTAACTACCCTGAAAAGCACAACCCAAGAGGTGGTAGCAATCCGGATGTATGGGCAAAAGTCTGAACGCCGCCTCCACGTCCGTGCAGCAACGCACCCACTCCCGCCCCCTGCACCACCGATAAGGCCTTGTCAAACATCGCATAGCGCACCCTACAGTCATCCCGCCCAATACAATCGTTGATTGATGCACCCTTAGGATAGGACAGATGGTGAATAAGCTGAAAATTCCCTTCCTCCTTCTTCGGGACGAGACTCAGCAGCGAAATACACAGGTTCGCAAAAGGCAACAAAGGAAAAGGCCCCTCCATCCTACCCAGCTGCACCTCTCTGTAACGTTGGGGGCTTCCAGCCTCTCCGGGGTGCTTGAAGGCAGCATGTCTGATGCTGCTCGCTCACCAACTCCCGGTTTAAATTGAAACAGGCAGGGAGGTGGCTGCATGAGGCGCGGCTTGAGAGGGGGGCGCGGTCTGGTGAAGGTCTTTAAAAACCAACAGTTCCTCCTAAGCAGTGCCAGATCGTGGTTATCCATACCTGAGCTCCTTGTACATGAATTCTCTCATGATTTAACCTGTTATTGACCTCTGCTTGTTTTCTGACTATTCTGCCTTCAGTTGCCCTAGACTATTTCCTTGTACTACGCTTCTGCACTGATATCGACCCGGCTATTCCATTTGACTATTCTATTCTCTATATTCCTGATACTGGCTCGTCTGACTACCCCCGTGTTGCTGACCTGGTTTTGTATTAAGACATTGTCTTTGATTAACTTTTTCTGTCTAGCTAGTATACATATACCTGGGCAATTTCTAAGGACCAGACAGTTAGGGATTCCTTTACGGCTACCCTGTTGGTAGTTTTTTGGCTCTGTGGAGTGTTGGGCTTTAAGGACTGCGTGGTGGGATCCGGGAACCATGACACTCTCTGCCCAGTTTCTCAGTGACTATGTCCTCCCTCCGCCTAGCCGTCACCAGGTTATCTGAAAATTGCGGGGCGTCTGTCAGTAGAAATGGAATCCTGAAACCAAAGAAGAACCCCTCGAGCAAGACAGCAGCAACTTTCTTATTGGGGTAACGCCCTAGCCAGGGCAACATTGCGGACACGTTCAATGGCAATGCCACTGGACTCCTCCCAGCCAGTAGACTTAAACGGAGGTCCTTTACCTTTCCTGAAAAGGCAGAACGCTGGCTGCGCCTCCCAAAAGAGGAACACTCATGCTGGAAGCGGCGTGACGCTGTCATCAGCAGAAGCCAAAGGTTCACATCTTGAGTAGCAAAAGTTAACCACCGCCATCTTTTGGCAGAATTGTTGGTCGTATTTAAACCAACTTTGACCTCCATAAATTTTATACGCCAAAAATCAAGTCACTGTATGCGAATATGGAAACCCCACGCCCTGGATATTTCTCACAAACGATGGCACTGTAAGCCAAGAACCCTTGTAACCAATTGCCAAATGTGTGTGGCAAAGATTTCTGTTTGTCTTTCTTGTTCTTGGACACAGGCACTCTTCCCCTTTTTGGCCTATCCACAGTCTCCTTGTCCACCGGGACCAAAGGGAGTGCATCAATAAACGAATTTTTCCAAAATTTTTCCTTCACTTCCAGAGACACAAGCATGCAATCACACGCAGAGGAAACAAAGGACCCTCGCGCACCTCCCTCCGAATCCCTGCCTCCCTGGCCCATAGATTCTGGCAGCTGCGACTGCACCGCCGTCCCCGATTGTGGCAAAGCCCTCCCATGCACACCTGGCACAACATTTGGCCCCGTGACTTGGTTCTCACCCCCCCTCTTGCCATTGACGCAGCGCAGCCACGAAGGCAGCCACCATCCCATCTGATTCCTGCGCTTGCGAAGAGCCGCCACTACCACTGGCGCCCACATGTGCCTCGACCGCTGCTGGTACCTGCTCTGAGCCACCATGACCGCTGGAGCCCACATGTGTCGCCATCGTACTCACCGACCCCAGATAAAACTCAAGTGCGGCCAGTGCGATCCTGCAAGTGTGCGGGGGCCCTTCCAAATCCCTCGGCGGCCGCTTCACCAACTCTAGTCCTGCCCGAGCGAGCATCACCGGTCCTCTGCCATCCACACGCTGTATCTCTTCCCTGGTTGCCACTGCCCGACCACGCTGGGGGCCCTTGCCGAGGTCTGGCTGACCGTACCGGCACCCACAGACCCAGAGTTGTATGGTCCGTGCGAAGAGGTGTCGCTTGTGCTGATGAACGAGGGGCATGTGTGACATCCTGCCTCCTGTCAGGGCTCTTGCTGGTCTCCTGCTCCCCTTTCCCGCTGCTGCTGTCCGGCTCCTGCAACTCCTCAACCAGATAATTCATTTTTTTCTGTTTTTTCCGGTGGGTGCTGCCATCTTGTGGCCGTGTCCTCGATGATGCCGCAGCCCAACGCGTCACTTTACGCCAACCGGGGGCGGAGACCAAAGCTTGCGTCATCACCCTGCGCCATGGCACTTCCTCTCCAGTCGGAAAAGAAGGGCCACCGTGAGGGCTCTGCGAGCGACGACTTGTTTGGCCATCTGGGAGAGGCCATGACACCAGCCATTTCTTCCAGGCTGTCAGGAGGCAAGAGACAGGGTCCTCCGCTTACTCTGCCTTAAGTACCCCATACTGCAACATTGTATACCTGACCCCTTATCACCCAATCCATTTTCACCACTGTCCGGCCCATGCCCGCTGTCATGTTCCCCCTCTTTAATGGTCTGGGGGAAGCCTGAAATTTCATTGGAGCGACTCGGAATGGTCCGCGGTAGTTTGTGTGGCCCCTGCGTGCTTGTATATGTGTCTGACAACATCGGGTCCTGCACCTAATGAGGCGACTGATGGTGTCCTGGGGTATTTCCTCCCAGATCTGGACCAGGACATCACGGGGCTCCTGCACAGACTGAGGTGCGACCTGGGGGCCTCGAATGGACTGAAACCTAATGTTCCAGAGTGTTCTAGTGGATTGAGGTCAGGTGAGCGTGGGGGCCATTCAATGGTATCAATCCCTTCATCCTCCAGGAACTGGCCGAGCACCAGGAGGAACCCAGGACCCACTGCACCAGCAACCATAGAGTAACTGCCTGTCTCCTGGAATCTCCTCCATGATAGAAACATAGAAAAATGTGGGCAGATAAGAACCTTTCGGCCCATCTAGTCGCCCAATTACATGGATACTTTACCTGGATTTATCTTTTGTTTAGGATAGCCTTATGCCTATCCCATGCCTGCTTAAATTCAATTACTGTTTTGGCCTCTACCACTTCTACTGGAAGACTGTTCCATGTATCCACCACCCTCTCAGTAAAATAATGCTTCCTGATGTTACTTTAAAACTTTGCCCCTCTAATCTAAGACTATGTCCTCTTGTTTTGCTACTTTGTTTCCTTTTAAATATACTCCCTTCCTCTACCTTGTGGATTCCCTTTACGTATTTAAATGTTTCTATCATATCTCCTCTGTCTCGTCTTTTTTCCAAGCTGTACATGTTAAGATCATTAAGCCTTTCCTGGTAACTTTTCTCCTTCAAGCCGTACACCATTTTAGTAGCCCTTCTCTGAACTCTCTCTAAGATGTCTATATCCTTCTGGAGATACGGTCTCCAGTACTGCACACAGTACTCCAAGTGAGGTCTCACCAGTGCTCTGTACAGTGGCATGAGCACTTCCCTTTTCCTACTGCTAATACAGGCTCTCCCTACACAACCAAGCATTCTGCCAGCATTTCCAAGCATTCTGCCAGCATTTCCAAGCATTCTGCCAGCATTTCCAAGCATTCTGCTAGCATTTCCTGCTGCTCTATTACATTGACTACTTACCCTTAGATCCTCTGAAATAATAACCCCTAAATCCCTTTCCTCAGATGTTGAGGTTAGGACTGTATCAAATCTTCTATATTCAGCCCTTGGGTTTTTACGTCCCAGGTGCATTATCTTGCACTTATCCACATTAAAACTCAATTGTCACAGCTCCGACCATTTTTTTAATTTACCTAAATCATTTGTCATTTGGCTGATCCCTTCAGAAACGTCAACCCCGTTGCAAATCTTTGTGTCATCAGCAAAAAGACATACTTTTCCATTAATACCTTCTGCAATATCACTAATAAAAATATTAAAGAGAATGGGTCCAAGTACTGACCCCTGAGGTACCCCACTGGTAACAAGACCTTGCGCCGAATAAACTCCATTTACCACAACCCTCTGTTGTCTGTCACTCAGCCACTGCCTAATCCATTCAACAATATTGGAATCCAAGCTCAAAGATTGCAATTTATTGATAAGCCTTCTAAGATCTTCAGACTGTGCTGGGTGACGCAGTAGACGTTCTGGCAATGCACGTATTGATGTGCCATCTTGGAGGAGTCGGACTGCCTGTGCAACCTGTGTAGGATCTAGGTATGAACTCCTGCCACGAGCAGCGACACCGACCCCGGCCAAACCCAAAACTAGGGAAAACCAGACAGAAAACAAGAGTAAGGAAAAAAAAAATGTCAGTGGCTCCACCTGTAAAACCATTCCTGTTTTGAATCAATATGCCAGGAGTTTAATTACTCGATGCTCTGATTAAACGGGGTTCCTGTAAAAAAATGTAAGTGTGTGTAGCGCTGCTTTAAAAACTGTATTCTGGTGCATTCAACTATTGCTGCCACCAGAGGGAAACATTGTGGAATATGCTGGACAGAGTGGACTCCGTCTCCCATCACCCTTTGCGTGAGGACAGGAAGTGGGTGGTACAAAGAGGAGGATATACTGGGGAGCGTCGTGTTTGGCTCGCGGAGAGTGAGTGGAGCAGTGAAAGGTGGAAGACGCACGTTGGAGCTGTCAGGGATCGCACCAATGCCGGAGTACAGATGCTGTCTTACTGGTGCTGGAGATCGGGACAGAAATTGTGCTGTGACCTACCTACCCAGTGCTGAGAGGTCTGGAGGACAATCTGGTTCTGGCAGGACCCTGCGTTAGGAGGCCGCGCCGATTGGGAGTGCAGGCGGCGGATCGATTGTTCCAGTTGCGGAGATTTGGCAAGCAGGGAGCAGATTCGGTGGCACAGAGTCCCAGTATACAGCGGAGAAGATCCTTTGGTCCAGGCATCGAGTGCTGGACAGTTCGTTCGTCGGATGGGTGAGAGGCCTCCAGGCCACAGTTCCAAAACAGAAAAGCACGCTGCAATATTGTTTAAATTCACAGGGCCCCACCGGTGACTAGACGAAGATTGCTCTTTTCGTTCACTGGCCAGTCGAACACAGTACCCGGGTACCTTAAACTCTGTATATATATATATTTTGAGCTATTTTGCCGGACTTACACTCCAGAACTGAGAGGGGTTAACCGTTTTCTTTTTCCGCTGCGCGTGTTTTCCCGTGTGACGCATCCTGTAAATTCATTCAACATGCATTTATATTTTGTGACACTTTATCCTTTAGTAAAGTATACAAAACTCGAAAATTCCTACTGCGGTGAGACTATCCCAAGGTTTATTCAGCGGCTCCTCCGGGGGTGAGTGCTACATGTGTATATATAATATATATACAGTTGCAAGAAAAAGTATGTGAACCCTTTGGGATTACGTGGAGTTTTGCATGAATTGGTCATAAAATGTGCTCTGATCTTCATCTAAGTCACAACAATTTGAAAAACACAGTCTGCTTAAAATAATACAACACAAACATTATATGTTTTCATGTTTTTATTGAACAGAACATGTAAACGTTCACAGTGCAGGGTGGAAAAAGTATGTGAACCTCTAGCCTAATGACTTCTCCAAAAGCTATTTGGAGCCAGGAGTGAGCTAACCTTGAGTCAATAATTGAGCCAACCTTGAGTGTGATATTATTGGATGTGTTGCTGAAAGCTGTCCTGCCCTTTAAAAACACACACCAGTTTTGGGTTTACTGGTTTCAAGAAGCACTGCCTGATGTGAACCATGCCTCGCAGAAAAGAGCTCTCAGAAGACCTACGATCAAGAATTGTTGACTTGCATGAAGCTGGAAAGGGTTACAAAAGTATCTCCGAAAGCCTTGATGTTCATGTGTCCACGGTAAGACAGACTGTCTACAAATGGAGAAAGTTCAGCACTGTTGCTACTCTCCCTAGGCGTGGTCGTCCTGTAAAGATGACTGCAAGAGCACAGCGCAGAATGCTTAATGAGGTAAAGAAGAATCCTAGAGTGTCAGCTAAAGACTTACAGAAATCTCTGGCACATGCTAACATTTTTGTTGACACATCTACAATAAGGAAAACATTAAACAAGAATGGAGTACATGGGAGGACACCACGGAGGAAGCCATTGCTGTCCAAAAAGAATATTGCAGCACGTTTGAAGTTTGCAAAAGAGCACCTGGATGTTCCAAAGCACAACTGGCAAAATATTCTGTGGACAGATGGAACCAAAATTGAGTTGTTTGGAAAAAACACACAACACTATGTGTGGAGGAAAAAAGGCACAGCACACCAACATCAAAACCTCATCCCCACTGTAAAACATGGAGGAGGGAGCATCATGGTTTGGGGCTGCTTTGCTGTCTCAGGGCCTGGACGGATTGTTGTCATTGATGGAAAAATGAATTCCAGGGTTTATCAAGACATTTTGCAGGAAAACGTAAGACCATCTGTTCGCCAACTGAAGCTCCGCAGAGGATGGGTGATGCAACAGGACAATGACCCAAAGCATACAAGTAATTCAACAAAAGAATGGCTTCAACAAAACAAAATACACCTTCTGGAGTGGCCCAGTCACAGTCCTGACCTCAACCCCATTGAAATGCTGTGGCATGACCTTAAGAGAGCGATTCACACCAGACATACCAAGAATATTGCTACACTGAAACAGATTTGTGAAGAGGAGTGGTCCAAAATTACTCCAGATCATTGTGCAGGTCTGATCTGCAACTACAGGAAACGTTTGGTTGAGGTTATTGCTGCCAAAGGAGGGTCAACCAGTTATTAAGTCCAAAGGTTCACATACTTTTTCCACCCTGCACTGTGAATGTTTACATGTTCTGTTCAATAAACACATGAAAACATATAATGTTTGTGTTGTATTATTTTAAGCAGACTGTGTTTTTCAAATTGTTGTGACTTAGATGAAGATCAGAGACATTTTATCACCAATTCATGCAAAACTCCACGTAATCCCAAAGGTTCACATACTTTTTCTTGCAACTGTACACACACACACACACTGTGCTCCATGCAGGGTATACACATAGAACCAGACACACTGTGCTCCATGCAGGGTATACACATAGAACCAGACACACTGTGCTCCATGCAGGGTATACACATAGAACCAGACGCACTGTGCTCCATGCAGGGTATACACATAGAACCAGGCACACTGTGCTCCATGCAGGGTATACACGTAGAACCAGACGCACTGTGCTCCATGCAGGGTATACACAGAGAACCAGGCACACTGTGCTAGGTGTAGAGGAGCATTGTTACCAGTATACGAGTATACTCACAGAGTAGGAGATCTTACCTCTCTGGTGTTTCCTGGTTGGGTTCGTTGTGCTGGCTGTTCACCGCGCTGTTGTTTCGGGTTGCCGGTGTCTCTGCTCGGATCACACTCCATCTCTTGCTGTGGATCTCCCTTCTTTGCAGAAGATGTGTGGAGCGCGGTGTCCGGCTGTGCGTCTGCACTCGGCTCCGTGTTTACAAACTCTGAGCAGCTCCCCTGGGTTTTGTAAGAAGCCGCTTCTCCCCGACCTCTCGTCTCATCCAGAAACCCCTCTCCTCGCTGCGGGTCACCAGCACCGGGTACACAGGTTACTCCTAAACGCTGAGTGCCCTGAGGAACAAAAACAGATTACTTTATATGGTGTGTATAGAGAGGTCAGCAGCCGCGCCGTACACACAGAATATACCCAGACACTGCACTATGACACCCATACAGTGTGTACACACACACCTCAAAATAATGAGCGGAACACTTTGAAAACGCATCAGACGTCGATGGGTTAAATTCTGCTGCTGGATATCGATACTGGTGGGGACTGGGTAATGTGTTAGGAATGAAAGGACGTCACGTCGTCTGATGGAAATGAAGATTATGAACCTACAGAGGCCGAATTCAAAGACACCGAAAATCAAAGTGAAGACATGATGCAGCGAGTCCACTTTGCTTGACTGCTCAGGCATGGGACCTCCTCCAACCTACCTATGCCTCCTCCAACCCACCTATGCCTCCTCCAACCTACCTATGCCTCCTTCAACCTACCTATGCCTCCTCCAACCCACCTATGCCTCCTCCAACCCACCTATGCCTCCTCCAACCCACCTATGCCTTCTCCAACCTACCTATGCCTCCTCCAACCCACCTATGCCTCCTCCAACCTACCTATGCCTCCTTCAACCTACCTATGCCTCCTCCAACCCACCTATGCCTCCTCCAACCCACCTATGCCTCCTCCAACATACCTATGCCTCCTCCAACCCACCTATGCCTCCTCCAACCTACCTATGCCTCCCCCAACCTACCTATGCCTCCTCCAACCCACCTATGCCTCATCCAACCTACTTATGCCTCCTCCAACCCACCTATGCCTCCTCCAACCCACCTATGCCTCCTCCAACCTACCTATGCCTCCTCCAACCCACCTATGCCTCCTCCAACCCACCTATGCCTCCTCCAACATACCTATGCCTCCTCCAACCCACCTATGCCTCCCCCAACCTACCTATGCCTCCCCCAACCTACCTATGCCTCCTCCAACCCACCTATGCCTCATCCAACCTACTTATGCCTCCTCCAACCCACCTATGCCTCCTCCAACCCACCTATGCCTCCTCCAACCTACCTATGCCTCCTCCAACCCACCTATGCCTCCTCCAACCTACCTATGCCTCCTCCAACCTCAATAAGACACTGACAATTGATTATGTTGGAAAAGATCACAGCTTTATTTATTAAATCATCAATTTATAACTCTCAACATCGGAAACTTATTCCATGAAACCTGACCCAACCGCTTGATGCACAAACCACGAGCTCATCATCCTGCAGAGCCTGAACCCTGCGAGAAACGTCTCCCCCAGTGCCTCACCCTTAGGCGGCTTTTCCATTGTCGTTCCGCTGGCAAGGATTCCCGCCACCACAGAGGCTACTAAGGCCGTCCGCCAGTTCCCTCTGCGCCCCCACAGCCAGCGCCATCTCCAGACCCCCAGCACCTCGGTCAGCCAAATATCTAACCCGATCTCGGTGAAATGCACCCCGTCCTGGCGCATGACATTCCGGTTGTTACCTTCTAATTCCTCGTGGCGAAACGCAAATCCTCCCAAACCAACTACAAATTTGGCAATTTCCCTGTTTCTCTTACGTTTCGCCCTGTGCAGCGTCCCCGGCCGCGCAAACTTATCCCAGCAAGGACCAGCAACTATATCCGACCAAATAAAGGAAACTCCCCGGAAGAGGGCGAAGGAACGTGCCAAATCCTGTTTCATCATATGCAACAAATCCAAAGCTCTAACCCTCCCCAGCTCATTGCCCCCCAGGTGGACAACCAGAATAATGTTAGAAGGAGCCCGCCGCGCCAGCAAGCAGCACTCCCGATACAAATCCCCCCACCTCATACCGCGGAGACTCTGCCAGTGAACTCTGGCCACCTCCAAAGGAATGCCTGGGTTTTTTCCCATCAGCCATTGCTCGCCCTCCTCTCGGCCCAGTGGACGTATGAGTGGCCCACAATCCAAATAGTTCTTGCCGTTGTACCTGCAATCAGAGAAGTTGAGGGCGGACGTAAGACCTAAAGCGATTCGAGCGCCACCTCCCCAAGCGCTGAAGCATAGCGTCCGACGCCCCCACCGCAGCCACCACCGTCGCCACTCCAATCCTAAAGGAGTGTGATGCAAACCTAGCCGGGTCCAAGCCTGCCTTCCCGATACAACGCCGAAACACAACAACAAATTGATAGCGAGTAAGAGGCAGACCTGATACGTGAAACAGCAGAGGTCCTCCCCTCCGCGGGCGCACACCCAAATAGCAATGTGCAAGCGCAACCGGGCGAGCCTTACCCCCTGTCTCCAGCAGTGAAATACACACACCTCTTCCAGCTTGATCCATCTTGGAGCGCGCGATCCAAAGAAGCACCCTATCAGCGCCCACCACCACGTGATCCGCCATCAAACCCGACTCAGATGATTTGCTCCTGGACACCAACTCCCCGACCCTCAACGCCCCGAAAAAACAAAATGTGAACGCCACGCTAAATAACAGCGCCTCAAACGCAGTGGAGCACACTGAAGGCAACACGTCTAACACACGACCCAACAACTCCTCTGATACCGGGTGACGCACAACCGGCACTGTCTTCCTCTGCAAACCACCTGCCGAAACAAATGGTCCGACCCAATGTCTTGCCACCCAAGTAATGCACAGAGACTAGACAGTGCAGAGAGCACCCTGGGAGCCCAGGCCCCAGACCTACCCGCGTCCTGAGCCCTTTGAAAAAACATCCACGTCGACCACACTCTGAGATCATGGGTATCCCAACCTTCAACCAGAGCTACTGCCTCCCACAACCCCCAAACCTGGCCCAAGTACTGTCCGCCAGGGATCCATAAAGCAGGTTCATCAGTCTGGGGATGCAAGTGCCCACAGTGATTCCGGAAAGGGGGTGCCGATCAGATCCGCTTCTGGAGCAATCTGCCAAAAACTGACCCACTGGAACCAAGAAAGAGCGTCAGCAATTACATTATGGACACCCGGCACATGCTTTGCTCTCACCCACACATTGTGTTTTCGTGGAAACTCAGCACCAGAAGGTGCAACAACGCTAGGACTGGCGGCGAACTAGACGACGAGCAGTTCACTACGTGCACCACGCTCATGTTGTCAGTCCAGAATAACACCCTCCTGTTTGCCAACCGCTCCCCCCAGAGCTCCAATGACACAACGATTGGGAATAACTCGAGGAATGTCAAGTTCCCGACTAGCTCTCCGAATCCATCCAAACGCAGACCATGCTGCGGCACACCACTGCCCCTGGAAAAAGACACTGAAGCCCCCCGAACCAGAGGCATCCGTGAATAACTGCAGTGAATGGTTGTCCTGTTCAGCCCGCTGCCAATAGGTACAACCATTGTAGGAGTCCAAAAAGGAACGCCACACCTCCAAATCCCCTTTGTAAGACCTGGTGAGTCCGACAAAGTGATGTGAGCACGAACTCCAACCGTAGGTAACGAGAGGCTTTAACAAAATGCCCCCCCATGGGCATCACCCGGCAAGCAAAGGCCAAGTGCCCCAAGAGTGACTGAAGGTCCACTAAGATCAACTTGCAAACTGCCACCGCCGGAGCAATCAACACTCGCAAGGTCTCCAGTTTGTCAGTCGGCAAACAAAACACTTGTAGCCCAGAATCTATTTCTATACCCAAAAAAAGCCAAACAAGTGGCCGGCCCTTCTAACTTGCCCTCGGCCAATGGGACTCCCAACTCCCTTGATACGTCCTGAAACACCTGCAGCAATCTGTCACAGTCCCCAGAAAGCGCCGGGCCAAGAAATCATCAAGATCTTCTGTATGTTTCTTGCAGGATATGGGATTGAGCGTTGTCCTCTGTCTCTCTTGATCCTCCTGAGTTGAATCATGGGGAGAGAAAGAGACACGACATGGTGCAAGTAACGTTCAATGATAGGGACATTTATACAGTTAAAACAGGTTACTCGCACTTTCTTTTCCCCATTCAGGCTCAAAGGATCTGTGTTCTGTTTCTCCACCAAAGCACTGAGAATGTGATCTCTGAACTTACTGTTGTGATGAGATGGCGATAACTCCCAGTCTTAGACTAGATATGGACATATTGTCTCGAATATTTATTCATACATAATGAGAGGGACCTACAAAATTGACTCTCCGTTGCTACTTAAGTGGGAAAAAGACTTAGGAGTAGACATTTCGGCTGAGGAATGGTCCAGGGCCTTTGAACTTACTTACTTTGCGTCTCGGAGTCAGGCGCTTCGTGAATCGAACTGTAAATTGTTTTTGAGGTGGTATCTTACCCCGTCTGTTTTACATGCCATGCATCCACTGCTACCTGATATCTGTTGTAGGTGTAAAGCGGCTAGAGGTAACTATGTCCACATATGTGTTACGTTCCCTCCAGCCATGTCCAATTATTAGAGTTTTTTGCAGCCCTTTTGAGTATAGGGTTAATCTGTTTGGCTCCGCCCCTGGAGTCTCGGTGCCTCGTCAGACCTGTGATCACATGATCTGTACTGCCCTATTTATATGGCCTTTAGTGCTACAGCTCTTTGATCCAGTATAGGTCTGCTTTGCTGTGTTCCTGTATTTGTATCACATATCTTGATCTTGGTTTATTGACTTCTGGCTACGTATCCTGACCATTCTTATATTAAACCCTTGGTACCGTCTATTGGGATTTCTGGTTTATGACTCCTGGCCTGGTATAGTGACTATTCTCTTGCTTTATCCCATTTTGTGTTCTGTATGTGTGGTCTTCAGGTTCTTGTTTGTTTGTACCACGCTACAGCCTCTGTTGTTTGTTTCTTGTTTTGATGTTAGACCTAATCGTAAGGCATCCAGTGGTTTGTGCTGGTTGCAGCATAATCTGTTTCCAGTGAAGTCCTCCCCTGCAGGTTGTAGACTATATTCCTGTCAAGTCTGGTGTTCTGTGTCTGTGTGTCAAGTGCAGCAACTTATTGTTTTAGAGACCACATCAAGGATCTCTTTCTAGTTAGCTCCATTGTTCAAGTCATGTCTGTTTAACCCCTGATTGTTCATTATTTGTCATTTCATGTTTCCCACCCTGTACTCTGTGTAGATTAGAAGGCCATCCTAAGGACCTTACCCCAGAGTAGGGCATTCCTTGAGTGTGTGTATAGTCTTGCCTTGTCTGGTTATTTCTGTATTCAGTGTTCAGGGGTCTGCATAATGCAAAGAAACACATATCGGCCTAAAGGGCTTAACAATAAACACAGCAACAAGGTCCTCCCTTTGGTTCCTGAGGGGGGCCACCGTGACAATATGGTGGACTTGCCCGAAAATTAATCGCTTCTGGTCGGACGTTGCGCTTGAGATATCACTCTTAGGGGGAATGGAGGTGGAATTTACTCCCTCTGTCTATTTGCTTAATGTTCTGCCCTTTTCGATGTCCTCCTTTAGAAACTCACTTCTAGCGATTTTGTTAACCGCAGCGAGGGCATTTTTCCCGTTCTACTGGAGGAGAGACTGTGCACCCACTGTCAGGGATTGGGTCCTGAGGGTGGAGGGGATCAGAGCACTAGAAGAAGCGCACTATAACAGCTTGGGGAAATAAAGCTTGGAGTTTTATGCGATATGGCGTCCATGGTCCTCGAATCTTCGCTCAATTATGGTATCGGACAGGTCACTGGAGGAGGAGGAATCTGTCTCTTAAGACAGTCGGCCTGTTGTTGGGGGTTAAAAGTGAATTATGACCTGAGCCCGGTTCCGTTTTGCCTCGATGTCATACCAACCTGGTACTAGCTTCACTACTGTATATTTACTGATAAGTTGATCACCTTTTTAGTTAGGGTTAATTTAGTGTTAGTTATTTGTTGTATTATAAAATTCTGGCAATGTCGATGGCCTAGAGGCACTTTGATTGAATTCTATATTACTGTGATTTCTTCATTACTGTCTCTTATATGATTTGTACTTTATACTATGCCAATAAAAAATATTTTAAACACAAAAAAAACCTTCCAGTCTTAGATGAATTACAGACAGTGACTCAATCCAGACGACACCTTGAAGATCTGATGAAGTTTTATTCCAAAACTGTAGAAAATCCACAACAATATACATCGAATAGGTAAAAAAAATCATAGTGTGATGTGGGTCCATTTAGGCTTGCAAAGGATTACTGGGATGAGAACAAGGGTGGAGTTATCTGGACAGGAAATCACTGCACCATGAGGAGGGGAGGAGAGAAAATCAGGGTTAGATGAGACATGTGCAATTCTTAAATGCATATCACAAGGCATGTGAAACATGACAATCTGCATGCGGGTCCATATAGGCGACCCCCCCCCCTCTGTCTCCGGCTGGCTTGTCTTTTTCCTAGGAGATCCCCCTTGGCAGGGGGGTTACCTGGAGGTAGTTGCCGCTCGTTCACAGGGAGGGTATCTAGTACTTGTATCAAGTAGCTTGGGACCACATTAAAATTGAAGAAAAGGGGGTTTATTAAAATACAGGCAAATTACAAAAGAAAATTTAAAAGGGAAATGAGATCATAGTCCCAAACACGTTTTGCTGTCACAGCTTCTTCAGTGGGATAATTTATGATACTCTGTAGCCTGCAGTTTTTAAATCAGCCGCTTTAGCAGTTCTTGCGCATTGATTGGTCAGATTCATCACACGGTTTCTGTTCACTGATAATGTGGAGATTCCTCTAATGTTTATGTAGCTTGGATAGAGTGATGCGCATGCGTTGAGCTCCACGGTCTAATGTTTATGTAGCTTTGATAGAGTGATGCGCATGCGTTGAGCTCCACGGTCTAATGTTTATGTAGCTTTGATAGAGTGATGCGCATGCGTTGAGCTCCACGGTATAATGTTTTGGATTTATAGTATTAGCGAAGAGAGTGCCAAATCCTTTCATGTGGATAGAAGCTCTGTAAAATGTAGGATTTTCATGTAAATGTTTTGCTTTTTATACCGGAAGTTGAATTGCTGGGAATGTGCTCGTATTAATAACTAGCTCTAAATATAACTCTATGGAGCATAAATCTAATGTGAAATGTGGCAGTAATTTAGGGGGTACCCTCTAGTTTAAGGTGATCTTTTATCACTGAGACATGGAAATATTTTTTTTCCCTCTTTATTCGGAGTTACAGAAATTTGATGTCTAATCTGGTTGTTGATATATTCCACCTCCTTCTATTGTACAGGATGACATAAAGTGGAAGAAGACATCGGATTCTCTATTTAAAAGAGCATGTTTTTCGAAACCGGGTGCAGGTTTCCGTTTTCAATCGATATAGGGTTATTTACCCACTTTTATCTGGTGGTTGATCAGAGTCTTTTTGGAGTATTTGTCTAAATATGGATGTTATAGAAAATGACAAAGTTCCAAGTCGGCGTTCAGCCCTTTAGGTTGTGCAGTTTCGAATTCATATATAAACTTAATTTCTTCTGGTCTTAGTAACTTGGCTAGGTCGCCTCCTCTTCTGCCATTCGTGATCTTTCTGAGTCCCATAAACTGTAAGCCTTTGGGGTCACTCTAGTGAAACTTCTTAAAATGGAATGGGACACTATGGCCCCTATTACACTCTTCGCGCAGCGCATTTGCGCGAGGACAAAACCATTTGCGCAGAACGTCGGATTTTGACGTTTGCGCAAACGATGCGCGAAATTGTCTATCGCGATTGACCCTGCGCGAACCCAGCGCGAGCGCAAGTCCGTGCACGCATCCTATACTTAACATTGACAGCGCAAATGCACTCGTGCGCTGGTACGCGGATGGTATTACAATCTTTGCACAACGAACGTTTGCGCACATTTTCGTAACGTCTTTGAAAAGCAGGTGGTAACTGTAAATGTGATCGTTCTGGGCAAAACGAAAAACACCAGCACGAAAAAAAAATACAGCACAGTACAGTTACACATTCTACACATACCCAAACAATAACATTTATAAATTGTCCAAAATTTTTTTTTGCTGCAGCACATATACGCAGATTGACAGGCGCAACAACCTTATGTTAGAAAATGGTGGTTCTTAATTCTGATTGGCTGAATCCCGTGAAAAAACAGTCTGCCCGCCGATTCCTGCACGCAACATTCATTTGCGAACGGCTTTGCGTGTCGGATTTGCGCACAAAAAATCTTGAAAAAATGCGCTCTGATCGTGCTACCGCGTTAATCTGCGAACGCTAACAGTTTTTTGCGTTAAGAGTGTAATAGGGGCTATATTTCCTACACGCTCACTAATTCTGATTCCCAGGGCCCTAGAAGTTCGTCCAATGTATTTCTGGCCACAGGGGCAAATAAGCATATATATCACGTTCGATGAGACACATGTGATCACATCCGGAATTTTGGAATTCCCTATTCTCTTTGGTATGCTCATGATATGTCGTTTCTTGTTGTTGGTGCTCCTGGTATGCTCATGATACGTTGGTTCTTGTTGTTGGTGCTCCTGGTATGCTCATGATATGTTGTTTCTTGTTGTTGGTGCTCCTGGTATGCTCATGATATGCCGTTTCTTGTTGTTGGTGCTCCTGGTATGCTCATGATATGTTGTTTCTTGTTGTTGGTGCTCCTGGTATGCTCATGATATGCCGTTTCTTGTTGTTGGTGCTCCTGGTATGCTCATGATATGTCGTTTCTTGTTGTTGGTGCTCCTTGTATGCTCATGATATGTCGTTTCTTGTTGTTGTTGCTCCTTGTATGCTCATGATATGTCGTTTCTTGTTGTTGGTGCTCCTGGTATGCTCACGATATGTCGTTTCTTGTTGTTGGTGCTCATGATATGTCGTTTCTTGTTGTTGGTGCTCCTGGTATGCTCATGATACGTCATTTCTTGTTGTTGGTGCTCCTGGTATGCTCATGATACGTCATTTCTTGTTGTTGGTGCTCCTGGTATGCTCATGATATGTCGTTTCTTGTTGTTGGTGCTCCTGGTATGCTCATGATACGTCATTTCTTGTTGTTGGTGCTCCTGGTATGCTCATGATACGTCATTTCTTGTTGTTGGTGCTCCTGGTATGCTCATGATATGTCGTTTCTTGTTGTTGGTGCTCCTGGTATGCTCATGATATGCCGTTTCTTGTTGTTGGTGCTCCTGGTATGCTCATGATATGCCATTTCTTGTTGTTGGTGCTCCTGGTATACTCATGATATGTCGTTTCTTGTTGTTGGTGCTCCTGGTATGCTCATGATATGCCGTTTCTTGTTGTTGGTGCTCCTGGTATGCTCATGATATGCCATTTCTTGTTGTTGGTGCTCCTGGTATGCTCATGATATGCCATTTCTTGTTGTTGGTGCTCCTGGTATGCTCATGATATGTCGTTTCTTGTTGTTGGTGCTCCTGGTATGCTCATGATATGCCGTTTCTTGTTGTTGGTGCTCCTGGTATGCTCATGATATGCCGTTTCTTGTTGTTGGTGCTCCTGGTATGCTCATGATATGTCGTTTCTTGTTGTTGGTGCTCCTGGTATGCTCATGATATGTCGTTTCTTGTTGATGGTGCTCCTGGTATGCTCACGATGTGTCGTTTCTTGTTGTTGGTGCTCCTGGTATGCTCATGATATGTCGTTTCTTGTTGTTGGTGCTCCTGGTATGCTCATGATACGTTGTTTCTTGTTGTTGGTGCTCCTGGTATGCTCATGATACGTCGTTTCTTGTTGATGGTGCTACTGGTATGCTCACGATATGTCGTTTCTTGTTGTTGTTGCTCCTGGTATGCTCATGATATGTCGTTTCTTGTTGTTGGTGCTCCTTGTATGCTCATGATATGTCGTTTCTTGTCTTTGGTGCTCCTGCATGCAATGCAGTTGCCGCAACCGAAAAAACCTTGTCCAATGTTGAAAAATTTCCTTTTCTGATGTTGAGGATATTCGCTTTTCATGATTTTAGATAAATCTAGGGGCTGTAGGTAATATTTCTTTCAGCGCTGCGTCTTGTCTTCGGATCGACCAATATTTTCTTACTATCCTCCTGATTTGTTTTCCAGTTATTCTTTCTCCCTGGTGGTTTTCTTGGAATACAGTCAAGTCCAGAAATCTTGGGACATGGACACAATTGTAACATCTTTGGCTCTATACACCACCACAATGGAGTTGGAATGAAACAAACACAATGTGCTTTAACTGCAGACTGTCAGATTTAATTTGAGGGTATGTACATCTAACTCAGGTGAACAGTGTAGGACCTACAGCAGTTTGCAAATGTGCCCCCACTTGTTAAGGGACCAAAGGTAATGGGACAGAATAATAATCATAAATCAAACTTTCCCTTCTTAATACTTGGTCGCAAATCCTTTGCCGTCAATCACAGCCTGAAGTCTGGAACGCATACACATCACCAGACGCTGGGTTTCATCCCTGGTGATGCTCTGCCAGGCCTCTACTGCAACTGTCTTCAGTTCCTGCTTGTTCTTGGGGCATTTTCCCTTCAGTTTTGTCTTCAAGTGAAATGCAGCTCAATGGGATTCAGGTCAGGTGATTGACTTGGCCATTGCATAACATTCCACTCCATTGTGGTGGTGTATAGAGCCAAAGATGTTAGAATTGTGTCCATGTCCCAATATTTCTGCACCTGACTGTATGTTGGCCATCCATTTCCCTTATATTGGTGAAACGTGGGGTTTCTTCTATGGCTGTCATAGCGACTCCTAGCTGGTCGTGGAGTTTCTTCCCCAATATTCTCGTTTTGGGGGATGGGCTTTTCCCATATTTCTCCCTGATCATATTGTTCCGAGTCTTCTTTGTGTGCCTTTAGATCTGGCTTCTCCTTCATCTCCATCTTCTAGGAA